>CAKNYM010041270.1:0-13861 GCA_932195095.1 Andricus curvator
ACCTTTGGCGCGGTGCAGACGAAAATCTGTCCATTTTTCGGGGTTTTGTCATTATGATTTTTTGTTCGGGGGGTCATGTTCTACAAAATATCGATTTATAAATAATCAAATCGAGATCGTCCATCTCTGTCTTACAATGTTCTTCCAAACATTATACAAATAAAAGTACAGATAAGGATCAAATATGTTAATTTAAAACTGATAATGTATACTAGAATTGTAAACTTTAGTCTGGCTTGTTCAAAGATGCTTTTAAACTTGTAAACACTGTTTTATTACTTTTTGAAATAAAATTATATAATTAGAATTGCAACACTATAAGTACTCTATAATTTATAAATTCTTGATTAACTTATCGCCAGACTTTACAAGTGTCTGATTTCTTTTGAAGATGAGACAATAATTTTATTGTAGTCTCTTCATACTTTTGACTGATTTTACTCAAGAAATTTTGGCTTCAAGTGAGGAGTAAGTAAAATATATAATAAATAATTTTTTATAAACAATAAAAAAAAGGAAGAAAAATATTTCTGCACTTGATTTGGTCTATTCACCTACAATCGAAAAATTGGACTTCATAATGGGATTATTTTGAGTAAGTTTAAAAATATTAAACCTTTTTACAATACAAACACATTTCAATTTTTTTTTTGATGATTTGACCAGATGAAATTTATTTAATAATTTGATGTTGATTGTTTTTTGTCTCCTTGTCTGGCATCAATATTCTTTCAATATCTATTTTCATTTCTAAATTGTGAAAAAATTGCTTTCAAGCTTCGCTGGGATCCAAACACTGTAAAGATTTTTTTTTTTTTTTTTTTGACTAGATAAAATTCATTAAATAATTCGATGTCTTAATTTAAAGACAATAATTAAAGTTAATTTAGTACTGATACAAAATTCACAAGAATTTCTTCATATTTTAGACGCCGCGTTTGTTTAGATAATTTAAATTATTGGGCCTATATATAAAATAAATGAGCCGAATTTATCTTTGCAAATAATTACAGGGTTAATCCCTGGACATGCGTTTGAAACGTGATACTTTAAATTTGATATTTTCCTTGCTTTATTTGCGTTTTTAGCAAAAGATGATGCAACTTTCTAGAGAATATCACAACTCGTATACGATTCTTTGTTTGAAGATAAATAAACGAAACACCAACATTGAAACCTAAATATAGCGCAATTTTATCGAAATTAGATTTGCGAAAAATATTTATGTTTCTGCAATTTTCAAAATATGCATCATTCAAATATGATAGAAACCATTTTTGGTAGCATGTAGTTATCAGATGGTCAAGAAAATACTTGGTTGATCGAACAACAATTTTTGGTTAGTAAAATTTGATGATGTAACATTTGAAAAAATATCACAATTCGTATATGTTTTTGCAATTTCCGTACTTCAGAATATGAATTATATTTGCATTCTTTCAAATTCTTTTGTATTATATTTGCTAAAAAAAATTTTGGTTCAACCATAGCATAGAGATTAGATGGTCTTTCGTTCCGAATATGAATTTTATTTTAATTCTTTTGAATTCTTTTGTATTATATTTGTCTGAAACTAATTTTCCTTGGACCAACCATATAGTTATTAGATGGTCAACAAAATACTTGATTGACCCAAGAACACTTTTTTTAGTAAACTTTGATGATGCAACTTCTGAAAAAATATTACAATTCATATATGTGTCTTTCTTTAATATTAAATAAAATAAAGACAAAATTAATACCTAAATATAGCAGAGTTTTCTTGGTTAAGTAGCATATATTTATTAGAGAATCAGAAAAATATTCGCTTGAACCGACAACAATATTTGGTTATTATAATTTGATTCTACAACTTAAATTTTTTTCCAATATTTATGTTTCTACCATTTTCATTACTTCAGAATATGCAATTCAGTTGTATTCTTTCAAATTCATTTGTATTTCATTTGTTGAAAAAAATTCCTTTGTTCAACTATAGCATAGTGATTAGATGATCATTCTTCAACAAAATACTTCATTAACCCAACAACAATTTTTGGTAAATAAAATTTGATGATGCAACTTTTGAAAAATATTACAATTAGTATATTATTCTTTGTTTGAAATTGAAAAAAAAAGAAAGACAAACATTAAAACCTAAACATAACACAATTTAATCAAAATGAGGTTTTGGAAAAATATTTATGTTTCTGCGATTTCCAGAATGACCATAATTTATTTTGAATTCTTCTGAATTCTTTTGTATTGTTTTTGTTGGAAACAAACCAATTTTTCTTGGTTAAATAGCATATATTTGTTAGAGAATCAAAAAAATATTTGGTTGACCCAAATATTTGGTTAGTCAAATTTGATTCTGCAACTAAAATTTGTTTTAATATTTCTGTTTCTACAATTTTCATTACTTCAGAATATGCAATTCATTTGTATTCTTTCAAATTCATTTGTATTTTATTTGTTTAAAAAAATCCCTCGTTCAACTGTAGCATAGTGATTAGATGGTCATTGTTAAACAAAATATTTGGTTGACCCAACAACAATTTTTGGTTAATAAAATTTGATGATGCAGCCTTCAAAAAAATATTGCAATCAGGATATGATTCTTTGTTTGACGTTAAATAAAAGAAAAACCAATAATAAAAACCTCAATATAACACAATCGTATGGAAATTAGATTTTGAACGAATATTTATGTTTCTGCGATTTTTAGAATATTCATTTGAATTTTTAAAAATTCGTATGTATCATATTTGTTGGAAGCTAACAAAATTTTCTTGGTTCAATAGCATATATTTATCAGATGGTCAACAAAGTACTTTATTGGATTTCTTTCAAATTATTTTGTATTAATTTTGTTTAAAAAAATTTCTTGGTTTAACCATAGCATAGTCATCAGATGAGCATTGATGAACGAAATACTTGGTTGAAACAACAACGATTTTTGGTTAGCAGAATTTGATTCTGCAACTTCAATTTTCAAAAAATATTTATGTTCCTACAATTTTGATTACTTCAGAATATGCAATTTATTTGTACTCTTTTAAATTAATTTGTATCTTCTTTGTTAACAAAAATTCCTTTCTTCAAAAATAGCATAACGATTATATGGTCATTGTTCAACAAAAATTTTGGTTGACCCAAAAACAATATTTGGTTAGTGAAATTTTATTCTGCAACTTGAATTTTCAAAAAATAATCATGTTTCTACAATTTTCATTACTTCAGAGTATGCAATTCGTTTGTATTCTTCTAAATTCATTTGTATTTCATTTGTTTGAAAAATTTTCTTGGTTCAACCACAGCATAGTAATTAGATGATCATTGTTCAACAAAATAATTCATTAACCCAAGAAACATTTTTTGTAAATAAAAGTTGATGATGCAAGTTTAAAAAAATATTACAGTTAGTATCATTCTTTGTTTGACATTAAATAAAAGAAAGACAAAGATTGAAACTTAAATATAGCACAATTGTATGAAAATTAAATGTTGAAAAAATATTTATGTTTCTGCGATTTTAAAAATATGCATAATTCATTTGAATTTCTTAATATTCTTTTGTATTGTATTTGTTGAAATCAATTGAATTTTTTTTGGTTTATTATCATCTAGTTATTTGATATTCAATAAAAACTTGGTTGACTTAATAAAACACTTGATTGAAAAATATTTATGTTTCTTCAATCTTTATTTATTCAGAATATGCAGTTCCTTTGAATTCTTTTAAATCATCTTGTATTTTATTTATTTAAAAAAAATTTCGGTTCAACCATATAGTGATAAGATGGTCATGGATCAACAAAATGCTTAATCGACCCAACAACAAATTTAGTTAGTTTTGACAACACAACTTGGATTTTCGAACAATATTTATGTTTCTGCAATTTCCGTTATTTGAGAATATACAATTCATTTGAATTATTTCAAATTCTTTTGTGCTAGATTTGTTTGAAAAAAACTCATTTTCCTTGATCCAAGCACAGCATAGTTATAAGATAGCCAACAAAATATTTGGTTCACCCAAGAATAGTTTTTGATTAGTAAAATTTGATGATGTGACTTGGATTTTCGAAAAATATTTGTTTCTGCAATTTTTAGAATATGCATTTCATTTGAATTTTTAAAAATTCGTTTGTATTGTTTTGTTTGAAACAAGCTAATTTCCCTTGCTTCAGACAAAGCATAGTGATTAGATGGTCACTGGTCAAACAAAATACTTGGTTGAATTAATAAAACAGTTGATTGACCAGCAACAATTCTTGTTTACTAAAATTTGATGATGCAACTTTGGCTTTCGAAAAATATTCATGTTTCTTCAATATTCATTTATTCAGAATATGCAGTTCATTTGAATCCTTTCAAATTATTTTTTGTTTTATTTGTTTAAAAAAAATTTCGGTTCAACCATATAGTGATAAGATGGTCATGGATCAACAAAATGCTTAATCGACCCAACAACAAATTTAGTTAGTTTTGACAATGCAACTTGGATTTTCGAAAAATATTTATGTTTCTACAATTTTCATTACTTGTGAACATACAATTCATTTGAATTATTTCAAATTCCTTTGTGCTATATTTGTTTGAAAAAAACTAATTTTCCTTGATTCAACCATAGCATTAGATGGTCAACAAAATATTTGGTTCACCCAAGAATACTTTTTGATTAGTAAAATTTGATGATGTGACTTGGATTTTCGAACAATATTTGTTTCTGCAATTTTTAGAATATGCATTTCATCTGAATTTTTGAAAATTCTTTTGTATTGTTTGTTTGAACCAAGCTAATTTTCCTTTCTTTAGCCATAGCATAGTGATTATATGGTCACTGATCAAGTAAAATACTTGGTTGACCCAAAAACAATTGTTGGTTAGTAATATTTGATGATAAAATTTCTGAAAACATCACAATTCGTATATTCTTTGTTTAGAGTGAAATAATGGAAAGACAAAGACTAGAACCTAAATATAGTACAATTTTTTCGAAATTAGATTTTTTTTAAATATCTATGTATCTGCAATTTTCAGAATATGCTTTATTCATTTGAATTCTCTTAAATTCTGTTGTGTTATGTTTGTATGAAACAAACCAATTTTTCTTTACTAAACCATAGCATAGCCATTACTATTATTTGATGATGCATTTTTTGAAAAAATATCGCAATTCGTTTATGGATCTGCAATTTTCATTACTTCAGAATATGCATTTCATTTAAATTATTTTCAATTATTTTGTATAATAATTGTTCCAAGAAAAATCTTGGTTCAACCACAGCATAGTGATTAGAGAGTCTTTGCTCAAAATACTTGGTTGACCCAACAATAATTTTTGCTTCATAAAATATTATTTATCAAACCAAATATAAATAATTAGGTGGATTAACAACAAGTTTAATAATTTAACAGAACTTCTTTTTTTTAATCTTACTCAAAAGATTTTGTAGAATGACCAGCATTATTTTTCTGACAATGAGTGCTATAAATAAATTGTATGAAGCTACTGACAAAAATTCTGTTGATTTTCCTCAATGAAGATGGGTCCAGACTTTGCATAGAATGACGTTATTTTTTAATGAAATATAATTTATCACCGTTGTGTAGTCTAATTATAAAGATCAAATACATTGTGTATCATGTGCGTCATTTGGTCATAATGTGAAGGTTTAATTGGGTCATAAATTCACAAAATTGATGTCTCCTATTTGCAGAATTATCAAATAACTGACATTGTCTGTGGGTCGTAAACTGCAATATTTAATTACGTATTATCCTGGACCATCGCAAATAAAGAGAGAGTATAAGACATGATGTTCCATATTATCTCCTATTAACTTTGTCTATCTTCAGACAATTAAAAGCTGAACTTCTGCTTCTATTTTTTGATCAGCGAATTTTTTTTTGAAATGGAGAAAAGATCTCACTTGGGTCTCTTAATATTTTGTGCCATTTTGACTCAAGGAATAGCATCCTTATTGGACGAAAATATTGGTAAGTGATATAACAAATAATTTCATTATTTTAATTTCATCAATCGTGCTACAAACGGGTGTTCTTTTTCGATTTGAGCTGAAAAATAATTTTAAAACAAAATATGAAAATTTTGAATAATTATTTATTTGTTGCAAGTTTTAGGAAAATATTACCAGCTCTTTTTAAACCTTTATAAAATAAAAAAAAAATTTATTTCTTTGTAGATTGGAATCTAGGTGTATATCTGGATTCCTATTGGTATCCGAACATTCCAATTTTTTTTTATGTTATGTTATGTTATGTTATGGTTTTGACCAGATAAAATTAAATTTAATAATTTGATGTTAATTGTTTTTTGTCTACTGGTCTAAAAACATTATTTTTTATTATTGATGTTTATTTCTAAATTGTATTAAATAATTTTATATTAATTGTTTTTTGTCTCCTGGTCTGAAATCAATATTTTTTAAAAATTGATTTTCATCTCTAACTTGTGAAAAAATTGCTCTCAAGCTCCACTGAGATCCGAACATTCTAATGTTTTTTTTTTTTTAATAGTTTTCACCAGATAAAATGTATTCAATAATTTATGTTAATTGCTTTTTGTCTCCTATATTAAAAATATTTTTCATCTGTTCAAAATTTCTAAAATCCGTAGATATCCTTCATAGATGTCATTGTGTCGATCAGGGAATTATTGAAATAATTTTTAATGTTAATTATTCCGATTGAATCGAATTTTGCCTAAAATTTAAAAAAATCTTTCCAAATAAAAAAAATGACTTTAAAATCGTCCAGTTTTTTTTCGACATTTTTAGAAAATATTTAGAAGTGTTTTAAAATTTCCTTACATTGTCTTTAGAAATTATTTTTTGTGCTAAAAAATAATTCATAATTTTCCCAGAAATCTTGAGAAAATTTTTTTTATAATTTTGAAACCTTTGAATCTCTTAAAACGCTACTGAATTTTTTTCAAAACTTTAAACAATCTACATTTAAGAAAAATTTAATTATTTTTCAATCTTTTCAAAACTTTTGAACCTTCTAAGTATCCTTTGAAATGATTCAACTTTCTTCTTTATATTAGATTTTTTTTTTAAATTGCCCTTAGAAATTCCCGATTCTTTTTTAAAATTTTTGAAAATCCATAGAATTATTTTCCAATAATTTTAAATATTCTCCTAAAATAAATTTATAAAATAAATATATTCCCTGAAACCTTTCAAAATTCTTAAAAAGCTTCTAAATTTTTTGATAAAACTCTAAAAAAATCTAAATTTGGTTTTAAATTTTCTGAAATATTCTCAAATTTTTAATTATTTTAAAATCTTTCGCAAAACAGCTAAGCCTTCTCAAAATGTTTTTAAATTATTCGAATTTTTTAAAAAAAGTTTTAAGAAATTCTCCAGAACGCAAAATATTCCAGATTCTTTTTTGACACTGTTATAAGTTTTTTGAAATCTTTTTGAATCTATTCCCTTTAAATTATTTTTTTTTCAAATAAAAGATTTTTTCCCTGAGAATCTTAAGCAAATTATTGTAGCTCGTAAAATAATTATTTTTTTTCAACAAAATCTTTTAGATCCTTTTTTAACAGTTTTTTAAATCTTTTGAAATACTTTTAAATCATTTTGAATATTCTCTAAAAAATAAAATTTTCAAAATAATAATTCATTATAAATTTTCCTATACACCTGAAGAAATTTTTTTACCATTCTGAACAATTTTTAAATACTTAAAAAGTTTCTAAATTTTGGTTGCAATCTGCAAAAATCTGTATTTTGTTTTAAATTTTTTGAAGTCAGTGCAAGTTTTAAATTATTTTTTTATCTTTTCAAAACTTCTAGATATATTAGATGATTCGAATTTTCTCTGAAATGTGAAAAAATACTTTTTAACGGTTTTAAATATTTTTAAATATTTTCTTAAAATTAATTTTTCACAATAAAAATAATAAAAAATGTTTTAACGAATCATAAAAAAATTCGGGTATCATCTTGAAACCTATCGAAACATTTAAAAGGCTTCATAATGTTATTTCAAAATTTAAAAAAATCTACATATTTTTTTTAACTTTTTGATTTTTTTTTAACTTTTTGATTTTTTTTATGTTTTCAAGTGTTATTTAATTTTTTCCAAAACTTCTAAATATTTCCTAAAATTCAATTTTTTCAAATGGTTTTAATATTTGCCCGTATCTTAATCGACAATTTTGTAAATCTTTTGCAATCTTTTTAAACATTGTCCTTTTATTCTCTTTCAAAAAAATGAATAATTAAAAATTTTCCGAGGAATCTCAAATAGAAAAAATTAAAATAATATTTTGATCCTAAAACAATAAATTTTAATCCTGGGAAGTACCTGTTTTTGAAAATTCCTTCATTTTTGAAATTTTGTTCACGAAATAAATGAATTTTTGACTAAAAAGGTTAATATTCAACCAAAAATAAAATAATTAAATTTCCACTTAAAAAATTACTTTTCAACCAAACAGTTACATTTTCAGCCAAAGAGCTTTATTTTAGACCAGAAAAATTATTTTTTTACAAAAAGTACCAATTTTTAACAAATTACATTAATTTTCCACGAAATATTTAAATTTTTAAACAAAAAGATAAATTTTCAACAAAACAGTTCTATTCCAATCCAAACAGATAAATTTTCAACCACAAAACATTAATTTCCTACAAAAAAAAATAATTGTTAACAAAATAGTTAAATTTTTAACTAAGGAGATTAATTTTCCAATCAAGAAGATTAATTTTCCACAAAAAATACAAATTTTCAACCAAAAAGATGAATTTTCAACTAAATTAATAAATTTTTAACCAAAAAAATTAATTTTTAACAAAGCAGTTATATTTTCATCCAAAAATATAAATTTTCAACCACAAAACATAAATTTTCTAAAAAAAAAAAAAATTTTTAACCAAATAGTTAAATTTTCGAATAAAGACATAAATTTTTAATCAAAAGAATAATTTTCTATAAAAAGGACGAATGTTAAACAAAATGCATGAATTTTCAAAAAAATCTTTCAATTTTTTCAAAAAAAAAAAAAAAAACGAATCTTTATCATATATCATAAATTTTCATCTAGAAAATATAAATTTTACACTCTAAAATGAAATAGATTTAGTTGATAAAATTAATTTTGAACAAAAAAAAAATTTCAACAAAATGGGTAAAGAAACCAAAGAGATGAATTTTTGGCAAAATATTTATTCAATCAATACGATTAATTTTCTACAAAAATGACGAATTTTTCACAAAATACATGAATTTTCAACAAAATATTTCAATTTTCAATAAAAAAAAAATGAATCTTCAATAAAAAAAAAAAATAATTTTGAACAAAGTAGTTCAACCGCCAACCAAGTAGTGGAATTAAATTAACAAAATAAAAGGACTCTTAATAAATAATAAAAGGAATCGTAAAAAAAAAACGAAAAAATGATTTTTCAACAAAATATTTAAATTTTCAATCAAAAAGATGAACTTTGATAATTTATAGATTGAAGAATAATAGTTTAAATAAACACTTAATTTTATTTACAATACTTTAAAAATATCAGGTTAGAATTTAAGGAAATAAAATTAAAAAATATTTTTTACTGTTCTCAATTTTTAATTAATTCATAGAATTCTCTTAGTCTAGAGGATTTGCAAGATAATCGTGTGGACATTGAAAAACGACCATGGTCATAGTGTGTTAAATTTGTTCGAATCCACACAAAAAGTAATTTTTTTTTTTTTAATTATTTAGAGGTGGCACAAGCCCCATGCAATTTAAGATAGCTATTAACAATAATAATTTGTTTGAACAATTATTTTTGCTCAACTTAAATAATTATGAAGTCACTCCAAGTGAAAAATAGACAAATAGTTCAAAGTTTCAGAAAAAGCCGCAACTTTCTACCATTAAACGATAATATTATTAACAATAATAACAAATTGTTTAAACAATTATTTTTGTTAACTTGAATTAATTAATACTTCACTCTAAATGAAAAATAGACAAAAGTGAAAAAATTCAGAAAAAACCGCAACTATCTAGTATTAATAAAGAAGAAGATAGTTATGGACAATAATAATTTGGTTAAACAATTATTTTTGTTCCACTTAAATAATATTTAAGTCACTCCAAATGAAAAATAGACAAATAGTTAAAAATTTCAGAAAAAGCCGCAACTTTCTACCATTAAGCAACGAGAATATTATTAATAATAACAAATTGTTTAAACAATTATTTTTCTTAACTAGAATTAATTAATACTTCGCTCTAAATGAAAAATAGACAAAACTGAAAAAATTCAGAAAAAACCGCAACTATCTACTACTAATATAGAAGAAGATAGCTATGGACAATAATAATTTGTTTAAACAATTATTTTTTAATATAATCAATTAAATATCAGCTCACTCTAAGTGAAAGGTTAACAAAAAGTTGAAAATTTCAGAAAAAACGGCAATTTCTAGCATTATTCAAAGATAATATTATTAACAATGATAATAATTGTTTAAACAATTATTTTTGTCAACATTATTGAACTTTCACATCCGTCCAATTGAAAATTGGACAAAAAGTGAAAAAATTTGGAAAAAACCACGACTTTCTACCTACATTCTAAGAGAAAATTGCTAAAAACAATAATAATTGTTTAAACAATTTATTTAAACATCTTATTATTAGTATAAAGTAGTTTCTTATGTATCAGAAACAATTTGCGTTGAAAAAACCGCAAAAATCATAATTAGCGCCAAAAAATCGCAAAACCTATTTTTTTTATTATTTTTTTTAATAATAAAAAAACGTATCAATTAAAATTATTATTTGTACCTTTTTTTAGATTACTAACTGATTGTAAGACTATTTAGATTATCTTTGAAAAAGGTAAACAGTAGTTGCCGAAACGTGAGTTTAAAAATAAATATAATTTAAATTATGGCTCTATTTGTTTTTATTTTTATGTGACCGTAA
Organism: Andricus curvator; assembly: GCA_932195095.1. Taxonomy (NCBI): domain Eukaryota; kingdom Metazoa; phylum Arthropoda; class Insecta; order Hymenoptera; family Cynipidae; genus Andricus; species Andricus curvator. The sequence continues at coordinate 10,949 of CAKNYM010041270.1, forward strand.
GATGGAATAAATCACCTAATCAATTCACATACACAAGATTCTAGAACCTTCTGCGCGCTATTCTTCAGAAAAAAACTCGATTTACGGCCAAAGATTTTTGCTCAAGGATTTTCCATTTTACGTCGCACTTTATGTCATAGAACAAATTATGTCATACAACAAACTATTTTATCATCTACTCACAGTTTGAATAAAGATTCCAGGAAAATAGATTTTTGTTGATCCAACGTTATCTCTCCCGAGACTTTAATTAGAGCGAGAAAATTCCAGAAAATTAAATATGAATTTAAATAATTAATTTTGAAAACCAAAACTTACAACAAATGGTTCATTTTTGTCTTATTTTATTAAAAACTTATTGCTCCTTTTAACACCTTAATTCTGTAATATGAATCTACTTATGACTAGTTCAAAATTTAATTTGTGGATTGATAATCCATGAGTTTAGTTTAAAAACCTTTTTTTTTGTTGAAAATTTAACTTTTTTGTTGAAATTCTTTTTTTTATCAAAATTCAACTTTTTTGTTGAAATTGTTTCTTTTTTTTGAATAATTTTTTTAACTGAAAATTTGAGGATTCCAGGATTGAAAATTTATCTTCTTCAGTTGAAAATTCAAATATTTGGTTGGAAAATTCTGTATTTTGTTGCAACTTTTTTTTTTTTTTTTTTGTACAAAATTAATCGATTGGGCAATTAATTTGTCTTTCTGCTTAGAAACTTATTTCTTTGGTTAATATTTTTTGGTAGAAAATTAGTTTTGTAGGTTCAAAATTAATTTTTCGGGTGAAAATTCATTTCTTTGGTTAAGAATTACTTTTTTTAATTTTAAATTAATATTTTCGACTGACAATTCAAATATTATATTTTTGGATGAAAATTGATCATTTCCGGTTGAAAATTCAAATATCTGGTCGAAAATTGATCTATTTTTTTGAAAAATTCGTTCTTTTTGGTAGAAGTTTAATCTTCTTGTGTGAAAATTTAACAGTTTTAAAATCTTTCTCAGTAAAAAAATTCAACTCATTTTGAAAAGTCTTTTTTTTTTGTTGCATTCTACTGTTTTTAAATAAAAATAAAATTTTTTTTTTGTTGAAGTATCAAATACTACTTTTTTCGTTCAGATTTAATCTTTCTGGAATGAAAATTTAATTACTTGATAGAAAGTTAAACTCTTTTGTTAAAAATTAATTTTGTTGGTTAACGATTCATAATTGTTGATTGAAAATTCATCTCTTTGGGTAAAAAATGAGCTATTTTGCTTAAAATTTAACTATTCCAGTTGAAGATTCATAATTTTAGTCGAAAATTGATCTATTATTAAGTATATAATTATAATGCTATTAATTAAAATTATATTATTATAATAAATTTTAAATTTTATTTAATTATAAAAATTAATAATAATATTAATCATAATTATTATTATTATAATAAATAATAATTTTAATTTATTTCAATATTAATATTATTAGTAAAATTTAATTTTATTATCATTATATTTATAATTAAATTTAAATAAATAGTTTTATTTATTTATTTTTAATTTTTATTAATTTATTTATAAAAATATATTTGAAATTTGTTTTTTGTTTGGTTAAAATTTTATTTTGAACTGAAAATGTAACTATTTAAGTTAAATATTCCATCATTTGAATTAAAAATTCATCTCTCTGGTTGAACATTAATTTTTTTAACTATAAATTCAACTGTTTGATTTTTGGTAGAAAAATTATAATTTCGGTTCAAAATTAATAATTTCGGTTGAAAATGTAATTAATCTAATATTTTTTTACTAAAATATTTAATTATTTTATTTTTAATAAATAAAAAATATTTATCGACAAATTTTCAAATTCGGTAATATTATAAACTGTCTAGAATTTTCTAATTCTTCAATATTATACACTGTTCGGGAATTCTTTAATTCGGCAATTTTATAATTTACGAATTTTATTATTTGATATTTTATAATTCACGAATTTTATTAATCGGGAATTTTCAATTTATTAAATACACTGTTCGGGAATTTTATTATTCGGGGATGTTCCATTTATTTAATATTATACACTGTTCGGGAATTCTTTAATTCGGCAATTTTATAATTTACGAATTTTATTATTTGGGAATTTTATAATTCAGGAATTTTATTATTCGGGAATTTTCCATTTATTTAATATCATACACTGTTCGGGAATTTTATTCTTCAGGAATTTTCAGAAACAGAAATATCATAAACTGTCGATAATTTTATTATTCGGGAATTTTCCAATTATTTAATATTATACACTGTTCGGGAATTTGATAATTCAGGAATTTTATTATTCGGGAATTTTCAAATTCGGTGATATTATAAACTGTCTAGAATTTTCTAATTCTTCAATATTATACACTGTTCGGGAATTTTTCAACTCGGGAATTTCATTTTTCGGGAATTTTATAATTCGCGAATTTTATTATTCGGGAATTTTATAATTCATGAATTTTATTATTCGGGAATTGTATTATTCGGAAATTTTCCAATTATTTATTATTATACACTGTTCAGGAATTTTTTAATTCGGGAATTTTATTATTCGGTAATTTTCCAGTTCTTTAATATTATACACTGTTCGGGAATTTTACTATTCAGGAATTTTCAAATTCATCAATATTATAAACTGTCGAGAATTTTATTATTCGGGAATTTTCCAATTATTTATTATTATACACTGTTCGGGAATTTTGTCAATTCGGAAATTTTATCATTCGGAAATTTTATAATTCAGGAATTTTATAATTCAGGAATTTTATAATTAAGGAATTTTATAATTAAGGAATTTTCTAATTCGGGAATTTTCAAATTCCGTAATATGATATAATAAAATAAAAAAAAAAATAACTGTCTAGAATTTTCTAATTCTTCAATATTATAC
>CAKNYM010041271.1:0-35618 GCA_932195095.1 Andricus curvator
ATAGTTGAAATAACTTATGGTGTGAAAGTTGTTAACTAGGCTTCAAGAAAGTTTTCCTACACATTTTTGAAAACTCGGTCAAACATTGTGGAAATGGCAGCGAATTTCCACAATTTTTGACCGAGTTTTCAAAAATTTGTAGAAAAACTTCCTTGAAGCCTAGTTAACAACTTTCACACCATAAGTTATTTCAACTATTATTTTTTTGATGACTGGTACGCTGGTCAAAATTTCCAGAACGTGCTTTTCGCTCGGAATTAATTGGTTATTGAACAACAATACAAATATTACTGTTTTAAACAAAGTGCCTTACTTGTATCATCGCTTATGCATTTAGAATACATCATACATATTTCAAGCATTTTTATCAACAAACGGCCGAGTAATCGCGAGTTGTGTTTTAAAAAACATCGATTTTCAATTGGAAAATCTTGTAGGTTTTTATTGTTTATCTTGAGTAATAATTGGCAGATGAAACAGTTTGATTGGAAAAATTTTTCGGCCGCATTAAGATAAATATGAAGTTATATTTTGTTCTACGTTTCGACCACTTTTCTTTTATCGATCTATTTTCACGAGTGGACAATACTTCTACTCATTTTTTATTGCATCCATCACCTCTTTATAGTTTCATTTTTCTTATTGTCTGCGGTATCTTCCTATGCTAATAACCTATTTTAATCTGTCAGATGTTCATAATGAATTTCTGTTTCAAAGTAACTCAATATTTTTGTATTACTGTATTTTTAATTAGCGAAATTTCAGAGAACATTTAACCCATGAATTTTTTTTATATCATTGTGTGCTACAATTTCGGAAATTTATTTCTTCCTGAGTAAAAATATTTGGTCTCGATTTTGTCTTGGATAAAGACCAATCCCAGACAATCACTCATCCGCTTCAAATTTTATACAAATTTTATATTATTTATCTTCATGGTATTTATTGTTTATGTATTAATAAGTTTATTTATCTGCAATAATTGTGTTGTTTGGATGGCGAAACTGAAAATTTCGTCCATTTTTTCCTATCTCCAACAGTTCACTAGATACTTCTAGAAAATTACAGTTTTAATCTTTTTATGGAAAATTTTATATGCCTGCAGTTGTTGAGACAGACAGGTTCTGAATTTCTCATTCAAAAATTATTTATTATGAAATTACAAGTTTTATCGGTCGTGAAATTTTAATCCTCAGCAGATGTCAACTGTTTGGTCCTCACCTGGCTACCTGATTCCTGGAAATGGCAGGCCCTGCCTGTGAGGTCCATAGTTTATAGTGGTCGGAGTATAATGGACAATAAAATTTAAAAACTAAAACTTCTCTATTTTTGACCCTGGAAAATGTTGAAGCCACAAATTAGTAATATAATTTTCTTTAAGTTCAATTCGGTATATTTATCAAGACATACACTTCTTGTCGTAAGACAAGTCTACCTGGTCTTGTCTTGGCACAGTTAACAGCCATAAATGCAAGAGAAGTCTGCATATCTCCAATGTCTAGCTGGTGAGACGGACCCAGACATCAGGGTCTTGAAGACATATTGAAGACATTCAAGACAAAATCAAGACCAAATATTTTTACCCGGGTTGGTACAATTCTTATATGAATAGTACGTCCAGTCAGTTAATTTATGTAATAAATTCGTGGTCTGATTACTTAAAATGAAACACAAATAAAAGGTCTGTGAAATTAAAAAAAAAATAGTCAATTTCGCACGTAAAAATGAAACATTTTATTGCACCTTGCGTTGTTTTTCCAAAAACTTAATTTTTTTTTTCAATGTTAGTTTTTACGACTGGAAAAACAACTACGCGTCCTATGAAAAAATGATTAATAACAAATTCGTAGCTCTTTTTTGCGTTAACAACTTTTGTCTATTCATTTTTTTGTCGTTTGTTCAAAAATTTAATTGTTTTATTTTTAATGTTATTTTTATTACGGTTAAAACAAAAACTACGCGTTCTATTAAAAAATAATTAATAACAAATTTGAACATCTTCTTGAATAAATAACTTTCGTCTATTCATTCTTTTCGTAGCTTATGTTGTATGTCCAAACAAATTTATTTTTTATTTTTAATGTTCTTTTTTATGAATAAAACAAATCCTACGCGTTATTCAACCAAAAAAAATCTACAAATTTGTTCTAAATCATTTTTTGGTAGGACGCGTAGTTTTTTCTTTCATCTTAAAAAATAAAATAAAAAATTAATTTTTGGAAAAACGACACAAAATGAATAGACAAAAGTTGTTCATCCAAAAAGAGCTACAATTTTGTTATTAAACATTTTTTTCATCTGACGCGCAGTTGTTGTTTAAATCGTAAAAATAACATTAAAAATAGAAAAATTAAATTTTTGTAAAAATGACATAAGGTACAAAAGAAACTGAATAGACAAAAGTTGTTCACCCAGAAAAAGCTACAAATTTGTTATTGAACATTTTTTGATAGGACGCGTAATTTTTGTTTTAATCGTACAAAATAACAATGAAAATAAAAAATTTAATTTTTGAAAAAACGACACAAGGATGAACAAAATTAAGATACAAAGTTGACCACCCCAAAAAGAACTACAAATTTGTAACTCATCTTTTTTTGATAGGACGCGTAGTTATTGTTTCAATCGTAAAAAATAACATTAAAAATAAACAAATTAAATTTTTGGAAGAACGACACAAAATATGAAAAAGAAAAATAATAGACAAAAGTTGTTCATCCAAAGAAGGCCAACAAATTTGTTATAAATCATTTATTGATGGGACGCGTAGTTTTTGTCTTAATAATAAAAAATAACATTGAAAATAAACTAATTATGGGAAAATGATACAAGATGCAATACAATCTTTAATAACAAATTTTTTTTTGATAGGATGCGCTCTGTTTTTAATTAAAAAAGGAAGACAATGAAAATACGTTTGTTTGAATATCAATGAATATTATGAATTGTCATAAATACACATTTATTTAAATGGTACATTTTTCAGAGTAGCTGAGAATAAAAATTAATGCAAAATAAGGAACAAATATTAAAGTCGTCCTGAAAAGTAAAATTTGTATTTTATTTTGCAATATCTGAATAAGCAGTCCCGGACCGTGGTACACAAATAAATATAAAATACATTTGATATAACAGAGTTGAACATAATATAGAAAAGTTCGCAATTTTGGACAAAATCGAATGCGAAGCACGAGATACGTGATGAGAATGTGTTCCTTAAGGCCGAAGGAGCTTTAACAGAAGAGTTATTTCGCGTTTATCGAAATTTCCATAATTTTTCCTCATTTTGCCTTCCTCAACGTGTCTTGACATATCATCAAAATATACTACGCGATATACTGTGAAAAAGCAACAGCGTAGTGGAAAACAAAAGACAAGCTGTGGACGCCTTTCAATTGTTTATCGGAGCACGCGAGCCAGCGCGACTTTTGAATGGACAATTAGCGGATTGCAGAAATTAATTTTCGGGTATAATAGTTCGCAAAACGCTTGCAAATGGGTGAAAATATCGTTGAATCAATTGTCAACAATAATTATGTGCTATAATTAACAGATCACGTGTCCGCAAAACTGTCACGTTAGACAAATGCCGCAAGCGCCAGGATTCTCCGGCGTCGTGCGCTGACGCTTTTCTTTAAAAATCCGTAGCTCCTACAATTTTCATCGGATCGATGTCAAATTTGGCCTAAAACTTGGCCAAATGTTGACGACCATGGAGATATGTTTCTTTTTGGCGAGACTCGTGAAATGAAAAGCTTCCTCGCTACGTGAAATGTGAAAAACGCGTTTTTCCGGGTCGATCGATACATCGATCGAAAATATTAAAACATAGATCGCGACGATATTTTTATTCATGTCATTGGCTTCTGTAAAGAGTCATGAACTTCCAGTTTGAATTTCAAGTGATTTGGTCAATTAGTTTCCGAGAAACCGCAGTTTAAGTTTTATTAAACGTTGATTTTATTGCGTTTATTCGGGCGAAAAAAAATTAGTTTTAATTTTTTATTTTCAAAACTAGTTATTTTGCAAAAAAATGCCTAACAGAAAAAAGATGCGCCTTGACAAGCCGCGTCGACTAATATTTTTTGTTAATGGAAATTTGCGATTTCCATTTTTTATCAAGTTGGACAATAGTTTTACGTCATTTCGAGCGCTCGGCGAGTTATATTATCCGGCCCTTCAATTATACTTTTTGTGGTAAAATTAGCGTGATAAAAAAAGGTTATCGTGAATAATTTAAAAATTTTGGGTTGTAGGGAAGCTTATTTGTCGCAATGTAAGATGACTTATTAACGTGGCAATAAATAAGTAATGGCTTATCGCGCCAGAAAATATCAAGATAGTGATAAGTTTAATGTTGTGCCAAAGGTTGACAACAAAATTTTCTTTAAATCAATTCGGTTAATTCAGGGTTTTCATTTATAACAATTGCTATAAACAATGATGCATTTCTTTGTAATGCTTTAACTTGCAAATGGTCCGTCCATTAAACAAGTGCAAGAGACAAAAAAGTTTTATTTTTACTCAAAGATGCTAAAAATGAGTTAAGACAATTTTTTGTTGATAAATAGTGAAATTGTTGAAAAATTAATTTAAACAAAGCTGAACAAGATTTTGAACAAATAAGCAAGATATTCGCAATCTTGAGACTTTTTTTGGACCTTTAAACAAAAGATATCTCGGGTAGCTCTTAGTGCGTACATAGATGTTAGTGTCGACTGGACTAAAAGACTTTGCATCAATCATGAAACTACATTTCAAACATTCTGTTCTGTTATTGCCCGCAGTTCGGAATCGATATACTTTCCTTAAAAATCATTTTCTCGAAAAACCACTAGATCCCTTGTAAAAATTTAGTGGATCTTTGGTAACAAATGATAACAATATCAATGTTCTGCATAAAATACTAGCTCGCTAGTAATAATCAAGTGGATTTTCAGGATAATAATTTTTAGGGAAATTGAACTTTCTGCTAAATGTCAACATTCTTTCAAATTTCTGCCTATATCAAATTTGTAACACTTATTTGTTTAGAATTAATTAAAATTAAGTAATTAATTTTTTACATTCTTATCCTAATGAGAAGGTATTAGTTATATGTAAATTTGGACTTAGTCAGTTTTTATGAAATCTGCACGTTTTGAGGCCCCTTGAGTCAGAAAAAAACGATTTTTAAGAATGTGTCTGTCTGTAGTCTGTAGTATCGTGTGTATATATATATATATATATATATATATATATACCATTAAACCATTTCCCTTTCAGGGTAGGCGTGACACTACCCGATTCGGGTAGTGTTTCTAGGTTTTTCTTGTAGTTATAAATAACTACAAGTGTGGGCTCACCACACCCACGATGTGCCAACAGCACTCATGTCAGTATTCTTGAATGGTCACCCATCCAAGTACTAACCGCGTCCAACGCTGCTTAACTTCAGTGATCTGACGAGAACTGGGTTTTTCAGCGTGGTATGGCCGTTGGCACGATAACTTTCGAAAGATTGATCAGATTGGATCGTGTTTTGGCACACTCTTTTAAGGCCTAAAAAGAAAGAACGTGTTCGTTAACCAGCCATTTTTGACCAACGGTTCTGGTTGTATCCATTGAAAAAGCTTTATAAAAAATTAACAATTCACTTTTCCGCTCAAATTATGCAATGTACAGAAAAATATTAAAAAGAAAAATTATTCATTTTGAAAAGATCTAGAAATTTACCAGAAGCCATTTTTTTCATTAAATGCATAGTTTTTGTTTGAATCGTGAAAAATGTTATCAAAAATGAAAAATTCTATTTTTCAGCAAAGCTATACGAGACACGAAAAACATATTAACGAGAAAAATTGTTCATCTCAAAAATATCTACAAGTTTACCGTTGACTATTTTTGATTGCTCTTTAAAAAATAAAAAATTGCGATTTTCCGGTCAAAATATGGGAGGCACGAAAGAATATTAATGAGCAACATTGTTCACTTTGAAAAGGTCTACAAATTTTATCTGAATTACTTTTCAATAAGACGTATAGTTTTGGTTTTTATCGCGACGATGAAAATACGTATGTTTCAGTACCAATGCATATTATGAATTGTAATATTATAAATTTATTGAAATGATACATTTTTCAAATAAAAATTAATGCAAAATAAGGAAAAAATATTAAAGTCATCATGAAAAGTTAAGTTTTTATTTTATTTTGCAATATCTGAATAAGCAGTGTCGGACCGAGGTACAGAAATAAAGATAATATACATTTGATATAATAGTGTTGAACATAACGTAGAAAAGTTCAAATTTTGGACCAAATCGAGCGCGAAGCACGAGATACGTGGTGAGAATGTGTTCGTTAAAGCAGAAGGAGCTTCAACAAAAGAGAATTCACAATCACCAAATTGAACATTTAGATGCTTTGATCTCCAATTTAAAAGGTCTGTGCACAAATTTGGGGGAAATACAAAGACCGAGCGCGGAGCGCGAGGTAATAGTCCAAGATCCCACTGCGTTTTTGGGCAGGTGATAAGCCAGCATGCTAAAAGTTACTGGAGATCAAACCTTAGACATAGACGATCAAGGAATAGCCCTCCTGACAGCGCCAAGTCGGTCAAAGGTGCAATAAAAATGGATTCTTAGCGATCGATTTTTTCGTTATTCACCTGTCGTTAGCCAGCACAGTGAAATCTACACCATATTTTAGAGGGCAATTAGTGCTTACCGAAAATGTACTTGTACCACCCTCCATCCGCTCAAGGACCTCCGGCACGAATTAAAGTTATTGAGTGAATATGTCAACCAGCATGATAAAAAAACGTAAATGAAAGTTCTAAGTCCTCTGTAGAGGAACAAATTGTCCTGCCAGGGCTCAAGAGAACTGAAATAGGCGGCATGGGCATTTCTTGGCGAAATTTATTTGCTTCGGCTGCAATACCCTTCACTTGTAATGACGAAATTTTCCAAACGAAGTATTCAAAAATTTTGCAAAAATATTATATGTATACTTTGATACTTCGAGGATATATGCGTCAAAGTGGAATTTGAATACATTAGGAACAAATACCAAGGTGCGATTGATGATGACTGAGATATCTATAATTAAATAATAAGTAATTTTTACAGTACAGATGTCCTGTAAACGATTAAGAACATGTTAAGACATGCGGTGTAATAATAATTAAGAAAAAGTACCTTAAACTTTAATAATTTCCAAGGAATGTTCCTGCCAGTTCTATTGACGTAAGTGTTAGTCTGATGTCACAACAGGATAGCACTATCAAGTGGTCGACCTCTTCAGAAACTGTAAGAGGATCCATTACGATCCCTTCGTAAAAAAAATTTTCAAACAATTTTTTTTTTTCAAAAATTTTATTAGAAAATTGTTTTCTTTCAAAAATCGTTTGAAAAAATTTATTCTCTGAACAATTTTTTTACATCATTTTTTTCAAAGAAATTTTTTCAATGACATTTCTTTGTATGAAATTGTTTTTCCAAAACAATTTTCTTACAAAATTTCAACATATTTCGTTTCAAGGTTCTGTTAAGACAAAAGTTAACGTCTCAATAGTCTACGAAACCCTTGCTTGTAGGCACTCAGGGCCTACAAACTTGACATTTTTGTCTTCGGCATGAGCTATTTTTTAAAAAGTATAATTAAAATTAATTATTTCAATTAATGTTAAATCCTTTCAATTAATTAACTATTTTAAGAAATTAAAAATTATGTCGCAAAATTTTTCTTCCAAAAAGTTGTGCAAAAGTATTTTGTCAAAAATTTTTTTCAACAATTTATTTTTCAAACTTTTTTCAACAATTTTATTCGAAAATTTTTTTCTTTCAAACATTTTTTTTCTGAAATTTCAAAAATTTATTTTTTCCATAATTTGTTTCAAAAATTTTTTCAACATTTTTGAAAGAAAAAAATTTATTAGAAAATTTTTTTTTTCGAAAATGTTGAAGAAAAATTGTTTGAAACAATTTTTGAAAGAAAAAAGTTTTCGAATAAAATTGTTGAAAAAAATGTTTTGAAAACATTTATTTTATTACAATCAAAATTGTGAAAAAAAAATTTAGTAAACAAATTTTTGGCACAACTTTTTGGAAAAAAAAATTTGCGACATAATTTTAAATTTCCTAAAATAGTTAATTAATTGAAAGGATTCAAAATTAATTAAATAATTAATTTTCATTTTAACTTTTAAAAAATACCTCATTCGGAAGACAAAAATGTCAAGTTTCTTTTCTGAATAAGATTTAGGAAAATGCATCGAGTCCCACTTATGTGACTGCTACTGTGCGCTCATAGGAGAATGTTATTGTTACGAAGGGATCGTAATGGATCCTCTTACAGTTTCTGAAGAGGTCGGCCACTTGGTAGTGCTATCCTGCTGTGACATCAAACCCGTGCAGAAATCGCCAAGTTTGTTGCATGTTCCAGACTTGGGCCAGGCTGGGCGCCCCTAGCCTGGATCTAGCTCGAATTTTGCAATGGCTCGAGCTTGGGCCCAGCTAGTGTCAAAGTTCCAAAAATTGACGACAGATGGCGTAGTACTATTCTCTTTGTTTACTTATTACTTTGGAGTTTCGAGTGTGAATCTTTACAAAGTGGCTAATTTGGTATAAATTAACATTCTTAAAGTATCTTGACAGGTAATTCGAGTCATAATTTGAGCCAAACTGAACTTATAAATTTTGTTTGAGTGATTGAGAATAGTGGTGATGGTCCTGATGATGATGGTCGATGAACAAAATACAAATCATCATTGAAATTAAATTGCGATAAAAATGCCTAAAATAAAAAGCACTCTGAGAGTCCGGAGGCATCGAGCACTCGGCAGTATCCCATATTTACGCGGTGAAAGTGCAAGTAAGTACTTATATTAATTATAAATAATATTTTTACATCAAGATTACATGTGACTTCTAACCTCAAATTGAGAAAACTTTTTAATCGAATTACCGAGTGTAAATATATTGTTGATGTATGTAATGATGTTTAAAACTTTAATTTACAAAACAAGCATGGCGGACGTAAATTGAAAAATTATTGTATATAGATGATGATGACGCAGATGATGAGGAAGAATCAGAACCCGGCGAGATAATCAATGAAATACCTCAATTTGGAAATGTGGATCAGATCATTGGAGAAAATATTTTAAATCAGAGTCTTTTAAGGGAAAATGAAAATTACCATGTCGCCGAAGTTGAGGTTACCACAGATTCTGGTAGTAGTTTGAGAAATGATAACTGGCTGGGAATCGATAATAAACTAGGGCCAAGCCTAGGCCAAGCTGGGCGATCGAGCCTGGCAATATAACCTGGCCCTGGCCAGATTTGGCGTTTCATTCAAGCTTGGCCCAGGCTAGATCGCCAGGCCAGGGCCTAGTTTTGCCAAGCCTGGGCCCTGTTTTGGCCATGACCAAATTTCTACACGGGCACTAACACTTACATCAAGAGAACTGGTAGGAACATTCCTTGGAAATTATTAAAGTTTAAGGTACTTTTTCTTAATTATCATCTGTACTGTAATAATTACTTATTATTTAATTAGAGATAGCTCAGTCATCATCAATAGCACCTTGGTATTTGTTCCTAATGTATTAAAATTCCATTTTGACGCATATATCCTCGAAGTATCAAAGTATGCATATAATATTTTTTACAAACTTTTTGAAAACTTCGTTTGAAAAATTTCGTCATTACAAGTGAAGGGTATTGCAGCCGAAGAAAATAAATTTCGCCAAGAAATGCCCATGCCGCCTATTTCAGTTCTCTTGAGCCCTGGCAGGACAATTTGTTCCTCTACAGAGGAGTTAGAACTTTCATTTACGTTTTTTTTATCGTGCTGGTGGACATATTCACTTAATTAACTTTAATTACCCCCTTTAGGCCACCATTCCGGGGGTCCTTGACCGGGTGGAGGGTGGCACAAGTACATTTTCGGAAAGCACTAATTGCCCTCTACAATATGGTGTAGATTTCATTGTGCTGGCTAACGACAGGTGAATAACGAAAAAATCGATCGATAAAAATCCATTTTTATCGCACCTTTAACCGACTTGGCGCTGGCAGAAGGGCCATTCCTTGAATCGTCTATGTCTAAGGTTTCATCTCCAGTAACTTTTAGCATGCTGGCTTATCACCTGCCCAAAAACGCAGTGGGATCTTGGACTTAAATTATTGAGCGCGAGATAAATATATTATCCAGGGCGAAGCGCAAGAAAATTTAAATTAATTTAAATTTAATTTCAAACCTGCGAGCGAAGCTAGCCGCGCGCGCATCACGCGGTGAGAATGTACCCGCGCAGCGGGCAGATTTTTTTGGTTTCAATTTAACCTATTTTTCCAACAAACTTCCACACGCGATGCACAATCTTCGTGTAACTTTGTTTTAAAAGAAATATTCTTAAAAGTAACGTATAGAGCTCAATCTTTAAAAAGCTTCAAGTCTGAATTTAAAATTGATTGGATTTTCATTCCCCTTTTAATAATATAGTATGTAGTCCCGCCCTGGCTTTCATTTCTCTTTTAATTTCTAATGTCTCCTTTCTCTTTCCAAAGTTTCGAGACGATGGGGCTATTTCAGATACTAGAGATACAAAGTGCGGAGCGCAGTTCGAAGTGAAACGCTGTTGTCTTCTTGAGGGGCTGTACTCGAGTTGAGTCCATGGTCAGAAAACCGTCAATTTGCGAACCGCGGTCACTTTAGGTCTAGGACGTCTAGGTAGTTGCGCACAGTGGGGTGATTTTAGATTTTTTCTTGAAAAATTCAGGACTAAATTTTTCAGAAAATAATAAGAGTAGATTTTCTATTTATTTAATTTTTGCTTATAAATAGCGAAAAAAGTGTCGATTTTTCTTATTTCATTTTTTATTTCCTAGACAAAATTTGTCTTATACTGCCCGTCACTCAGATTAAATGCACAGAGGTATGAGAAAAAAATGAAATTGTTAACTTGTAAAGGTAATTGGTATAAACAAATTGTATTAACAAATACTCGACATTAGGGTTTATTCGTCTCCAAAGTATATTTCTGCTCTGAAATTACTAATGATATTTAGGGAGAAATTCTAGCACCCATCAACATTTGTCTATTTTATAAATAAATTATATGAAAAATTTTACATATAAGGCGATTTTAAGCGGAAATAAATGGCTTTTTTTCTGACCTTGCGAAAATTATATTGCCAATGAAGTTTTCTGAAAAAAATTCACATGCATTATTGTTTGTTCATTTTATAAACAAATTATATAAGCACATTCACATATAAGGCGTTTTTAAGCAAAAAGGAATCGTTTATTCTTCTGAAATTGCTAGAATTATATTGCCAATTGTGTTTTTTGAAAAATGTTTGCTATGCATTAATATTTTTTAATGTTATAAACAATTTATATGAACAAATTCACAGTTTAGGCATTTTTGAGTGAAAAGAAATCGTTTTATCTTCCGACCTTGCTGAAATTATATGGCCAATGATTTTTTATGAAAAAATTTTGCTATGCATTAATGTTTTTTTATTCTATAAACAAATTCTATAAACAAATGCACATTTTGGATGTTTTGAAGCGAACAGAAATCGTTTTTTCTTCTGACCCTGCTGAAATTATATTCACAATATAATTTTAATAAGACTAGATGAAAGAACGATTTTTTCTCCCTATAAACGCTTATAATGTGCATTTGGTTCTCAAATCAAGAAATAGTGAGGTGTAACAAAATTTCGTCTAGACAATGCATTGTCAATATAGTTTAAAAAATAATAAAGAAGAAAAAAAACGATTTCTTTCTGCCTATAAATATCTGCCTTGTACAGTTTTCTATATACTTTGTTTATAAAAAGACGATTAGCGATGCTTGTAAACATTTTTCTATAGAAAATTTTTGGCCATATAATTTTAACAAGATCAGAAGTAAAAAACCATTTCTTTTCGCTTAAAAAGGACTTATATGTGAATTTCCTTATATAATTTGTTTATAAAATAAACTAATATTGATGCATAGCAACATTTTTCAAATTATATGGCCTTACTCTGAAATGCGGGACAGTCCCTTCCGTATGCTTTAAATATGGTTTTACCGGTACCGATAGTGTTTACACGACGCAAAAAAAAAAGGTAATTTTGCAAGTTTAAAAATTGAAAATTATATTTGCCGGTATTTTCATGGCCATATTCGTAATCAGTGAATAAGAAATACATCATGACACGCTTTTCGGAACTTCATACACAGGAGAAAAACAGCCGGCAACGAGCCACGGACTAAGTCAAGTTACTGATGAGATGAGGATGTTGTAAGTTATTTTAATACGATGTTTGAAATCATTTGCGATAATGTTGTAGGTACGAAATTAGGAGCATGGTGTAGTTTAGAGTTCGTCTTTTACCGCTGTTATCCTTACACAGCGGCCGCGAGCATTGCAGGTGACCACAGTCGCCTCTGGATGCTTCCTTAGAGCTACCATGTTATTATTTTTTTTTTTTCAAACTTGTTCTCGAGTGAACCTGGTTTTTCATCATAGCCACGGACTAAGTCAATTGTCTGATAAGATGAAGATGTTATAAGTTATTTTAATACGATATTTAAAATCATTTGCGATGATGTTGTAGGTACAAAATTAGGAGCCTGGTGTAGTTCGCAGTTTGTCTTTTACCACTGTTATCCTAGTCTAGAAAATTTCTTACAATGCGATAGGTATTCAATAAAATCGCCTTCTGAGCTGCTGTCAGTACCCTACTGCCGCTTAAATGTTCAAGGTGTTCCGTGCATCTTGCGTGCACATTGCCTGTAGCCGAAATCACAATATGATGAATAGATGCATGTTTCACAATCCTCCATATTGTTTTTACTTCATACCTTAGATCGCTATACTTATGAATCTTGGTTGTAAAGGTTGCCTGCAAATTTCGATTAAGTGGACAAACAATGTGGATGATGTAGACTCTTCCGCCTTTTTTTTCTCGCATTACGATGTCGGGTCGATTGGCTCAGATGTGATGATCCGTCTGGATAGTTTTAAGGGGGTATACAAGTCAACTCTACAGATGTAGTCGTAGAGTCAGATGTTAGTCCTGTTTTGGAAATATTCGCGGAATTGCATAACCTGAAAGTCACACAATCGACGAACATCCAAGATCCCTCTGCCTCCAAGGTTACGTGGCAGAACTTTTCTCTCTGCAGCTGTCCTTTCTACATAACCTTAAGCATAAAAACCTGATTCATTTAACCTATGAATCAAATCATCAATGACAAGTGCGCACATGGTGGAGGATAAAACTCCTCCCTGTGGACATCCCTTTTCTACCTTCGCTCTCACATTCCAACCGTGGAGCAAAGACTGAACAATCCTGCCGCATAGCATAGCGCGCATCTATCTCTTGGCAGTGGTACCTACACCATGTTCCACAGCAGAATTGAATATAGATTCCGTAGGGGTGCTACTGAAGGCACCCTCTATGTCCAGGAACGCTGCTATTGCTATATCCCCTGTTCGTCCTGCTTTTCGAATGCGGAAGGTAAATGCATGCAGTGTGTCAATAATTGATTGGCCTTCCTGTGAGTCAAACTGATTACTATGAAAAGGTTAATTCAGTAGGATTTTCTCCTTCATATGAAAATCAACTAACTTTTCTAACGTCTTCAACATAAGAGAAGTTATGATGATTAGTCTGAATGATTAGGCTTCATAGTAGGAGTCTCTCCCCGACTTTGGTATAAAGATCACTTTGACATTTTTTCATGGCATAGGGGTATATTCCATAGCTATGCATGCCCTAAAGATGGTACACATTGATCCCATCAGAACATCCAAACCTTCTCGAATCAATGCCAGGAATATTTCGTCTTCCCCAGCGTCTTTAAATGGGTCGAAACGCCGAAGGACCCATCTAATTTTCGATTGTGTTACTATCCGGCTTGCCATGCTCAAATCTTCCCTATTGGACCTATGTTTTGAGCCGTCAGAGGGGTTTGGCCTAGAAGCTTCTCCCTCCGACTGGTACCCAGGTTCGAAAACAGGAAAGTGCACCTGCATGATGTGTTCCAGGATTTCCCTAGCCATTTCTGTCATGTCTTCTGTTGGCAAAATCAATACCCTAAGTTGACATGTAGGGTTTTTCTTCAAAGTTCTCTAGAGTTTCGCAGTATCAGGTACACTTTAAATGCCCTGACAATGCCCATTCCATGAGTTTCTTTTAGCCGATTGTATTTCGTTAGTATATCTTGCTACACTAATTTTATACAAATCTCATTTTCCAGTTTTCCTGGCTCTATTAAATAGTCTTATAGTTTCCCTTTTCAAGGCTTGAAGTCTATGATTCTGTCAAGGAGCATCCTTGTCTGACTTTCGAATACGAAGAGGACAATTATCCTCATAAGATCTATATATGGCCCTATTCATTACATCCACAGCAAATTTCAGCTGATCAATTGACCTCATCCTTCCATGAATAATCTCCAATGTCTCTCCAAGATGTTCCCTATATTTATGCCAGTCAGTCGCTCTGGGATTTCTGTACCTAATCGGAGAAGACTCGTCGGCGATACGTGCAAGTCCCTAAATGCTTCGCTAATGAATATAGAGCACAAGGTAAGGTCATTAACCTCATGACATCTAGTTGTCACAAAGGTTGGTATATTTTTGCGATTTAATATGATTAAATCGGTAGTTAAACGGTAATCTAAGAGGTACTCACCCCTGCTGTTGATGTCCTCACTGTTCCATACGGTATGATGAGCATTCGCATCACATCCAATGATCAGCGGCCATCCTTTCGAACTGCAGTATTCCGCCAAACGTCTCCACTCCTCTGACGGCAGCGTGCCTGGAGAATCGAATGGCAGATATTCTGAGCAAATCACCATAGGCTGACGTGTTCCTCCACTTTGGTGCTTGATTTTAGTTGCTACCAGGTCTTTAGTATAAAACCTAGGTATGCAAATATAATAGATATCACTTCTGACATAAATTGCCGGCATATGGTTTACATCAGTTCGATTGTAAATTATGAAACCGTATTTCTGGCTTATACCTTTCACTTCTACCTTGCAACACCAATGCTCCTGAATTAGAGCAAAAGCCGTATGTTCCACTGTAATACATCTGCTTAATATGGCGGAAGCAGATTTACAGTGGTAAAGATTAATTTAAATAAACTTCAAATCCCAGGATTTTACGCTGTTCATTTAAGAATCTGCGTCATCCATCGGTTGTTCCGAGGGCAGCTGCTCTTCCACTGTCCTCGCGGACTCTTTCGGTTTCGGAAGTATTTTCATCTGGATTCTTTTCAATCCCAGATGCGGTTTACAGTCGATGTTCTCTATGCTTTTGACCACTGAAAGGCCAGCACTCGAGACCAACTGGGTTACTCTGGCGTCTTTCTTGGCATCCATGATTGTCCACTTCCCCACTTTTAACGTGGGCTTCTGGACAGCCAACTTTTGAGAATGGATGATGGTTCCTCGGAAACACCAGGTATCCATGCCATCAATTTGGCAGGCTTGGGAAAGTCCGCACAATCAGTAGCTTTGATTCTTGCACCTTCCCATGGTTTCAAACCGCTTACTGCCTCGATGAGCCATGTCCTAGACGTCTCATTTGAGCAGATGACGGTAAGTTAGTTGTTTTTAAAACGGCAGTATTCAAACCTTGGGATAATGTCCTCTGGTTTTACCTCGGCGATCTCAATTTCGAGGGCTGCCTCAATAGCCATTGCGTATGAGTCACTTTATTTACCAACCTTACCCCTCTTAACCTCCCTGTCTTGAGTAGGGGTACTGCTATCAGAACGGGTCCTTTTAGGAGTTCCTGGTTAAGGGGTTGTTTCGCCTCGCAACAGAAGTTGCTAACGATGGTACATCCTTCTAGCAGCACTGCTATATTTCTTTTTCTTAGTGCCTTTTTTGGTCCCAGCATCCTCAGTGGCTTGAGCCTCGTTAATGTGACTAATTAAAGTCTCATTCCCAGCTTTAGCACCCGAGGTGCCAGGAATCGTACAGGCCTCTTGTAGATTCAAAGGTGATTTAACCCCTTCGTTTGTTTTCATCTTCTCGAGAGAAGAAGTATTCATGGAGGGGGTCGTTGAAGACTCCCCTCCATGTGTTTGGTCTTTTGGTTGTTTTATTGTTGAGATTCATTTTGTTTCCATTAGCAGCTAGGGAACGAAACAGTCCGTCCCCACAGAGGTGATAAGGCAATTTACAGTGGGAGGTTGCCCGGTATCCCAGGAAACCCTACGAATCACCATACACTGGTAACATTCAGTCCTTGACACGGTAGTTAACCATGATATTCGCTGCTTAGTCGAATTCAAGTTGATACTTCCACCTTACTAACCACGAACTCCTGCCCATTAAAGGTATTCATCGCCGCGGCTTCCAGGTTGTCGTTACCTGTGGGAGGTCTTATGCATCCTCACCAGGCCAGGTCCGAACTCGCCTTCTCCTTGGGCAGGGAAATTTAATTCCTCACCGTGAGGAGTAGTCGCAATAAAGAATTTTAGGGCCTTTTTTTAAAATTTAACTATTCAATGCCACAGCTTTTATAAAACATTTAAGGGATTACGATTTCGAAATTTTATAAAATATCGGCTTACACTTTACAAAGAAATTGTCAACATTATTTAAACTGAGGAACATTCAACACACCTATTGCAAGTTATAGCGCTTATACATTTCCTTTACTTATCACTGTAGAGTATAATGTAATAATATAATTAACATTCACCTTCAGAATTGTTGTATTATTAATAAAAACATATTCCGGTGATAAAAAAGATTAAATTTTTTTAGAGCAGGATATCAGTGAAAATTTGTGTTTCATTTGAGCTACATTTTGCAAAATTAAAATTAAATAATTACATTTCAACTTACAGGGGAACGCTTGAGGCTCGAAATTAAAATCGAGGTCGCGTGAGCATAATACGAAAGATTATCGAATTTCATTCTACACTTGTCGCGGCTTTATTGTAAGTGGGGCCTGGATTTGAAAATGTGAATTTTTTAAATTACGACTGTCGTCACTGATGCGCTAGTGTCAGTCACGCGACAACCTCTCACCAAGCAGCGGTGGCCTGGTGGTAGCGTTTCTGTTTGCGACTCCACAGCTTTGGTGTTCGAATCTTTCGGCTAGAGATTTTTTTTACATAATTAAAAATCCCGAATAATTTTTCAATTATATCAATTAATTGTTAATAAAATTATATTTATTAATGTAATAATTATTATTAATAAGTATTAATATATTATTAAAAAATAATTATTACTCAATTATTATCAATTGATAATTATTGATGAATGAATTATTTCTTCGTGGTTCCAGTAAATATCGGAACCACGGAAACTCATTTTTTCCGTGGTTTTTCTTGGCGAAACGTGCTTGTTTTCAAAGCAACAAAATCATGGAAAGTGACGAAAATTCTGCTGGTAAAAAAGAGTATGTATTTCGTGTATTATATAATATTATATAATATCATTTATTGACATGTGTATTTGATTAATTTTTTCAACCTTCTTAATGAAATATTAAATGTCGGAACTATTTTGATATGATTCAATTTATGTTTAAATTACAGGCTGCAGTGATAAAATTCTGAATAACGTAATTCGGATTTTTCAATTATGTGAAAAAAAAAACAATTTCTGGCTAAAAGTCTCGAATCCCACCGCAGTGGAGTCGCAAGCAGAAACGATACCACCAGGCCATCGTTGCTCGGTGAGAGGCGTGCCGCGCGACTCACACTAGTGAATCAGTAACGGCAGCCGTATTTTTCAAAAATTCATATTTTCAAAACCGGGCCCCACTTACAAAAAAGCCGTGACACGTATCGAATGAAATTCGATAATCTTTCGAATTATGCTCAAGCGACCTCGATTTGAATTTCGACCCTCAGGCTTTCCCCTTGTTAGTCGCGCCAAACCACCAACTTCAAAACGTTTCGGCAGTACTGGATTCTCGAAAGTACGTCACAAGGCACGTGCCACAAAGCAACACCACGCCTTTCTAGCAGTCAACAAAGGCTGTAAAAAAATGGTCGAAAAAAAATGTGGTCGAAAAATGCCATCTGGCAAAAGAGCAATTTCAACGAATTTTCCCCTATCTGGACAGGCCTCTTGAGGAAGACTAACGCCAGCACTCGACTTGGCTCGGAACAATAGGCCCCCAGCGGCAGGGTCAAGGGGGTGGATGCCAACCCTATGGTTACTTTTACTCGATTTTTTCACTAGGGATTTGCTGGAAGTTCGTCAGTCGCTTCATGAAATAACTAGATGAATTCCAAGAACTCACTCTCTAAACCTTTGTTAGCGTTATATTTGTTGTCACCACTTAGTGTAATCAGACATGCCATGTAATGTCTAGACAGTGAAACTCTGATTCATTGCACTTACTGTCTAAAGGTGCTTGCGTACTTCACGAAATGGCTAAAAAATTCTAGACAGATAGTATAACGATTAATTATTATACAATCCGCTAGCAGTTCATGAACTGTGTAGACATTACATGACATGTCTGATTACACTAAGTGGCGACGACAAATATATCGCTAACAAAGGTTTAGGGAGTTAGTTCTTGGACTTCACCATAAATATATAGTGATTAAAAATGCAAAATATAATAATTTCAGTACGTATTTAGGTAGATTCATTTTTATTCGTTAGAGTAATTTCAATGTATACCGAGGGGTTAACGACTTCAAGTTTTTTTGTACACTAGCTTACAAGAATACAGGATTACATAAGATTACAAGAGATTAAATGGGATTATGATTTACGACTCAGCTGTGACGAGCAACTCAATATGCATGTTTAAGGTCTTCGTTACTTCACCATAACCTTCCGTGAGAAAACTGAAGCTAATTTCAAAGCATGTAGAAAATGCTTTACCTTTCCAGTTTTTAAAGTATGTATCGTTTTGGTATATTGTCACAAACGGAAGACTTTCAAACAATACTACCATTAAAATTTCTTCTTTACTCCATCAGCTTGGGCGTTTGTTATATTATTAAAGAGCTATTGATTTTTCTGAAGCATATCAGATATAGCTTCGTCTAGCTTCTCGTACCTGCAAGAATAGTATAAATTGAAGAATAACTGTTACGGCAAAGCTGTACACGTCAAGCTAAACCAACTTTAATTGAAAGATGCTTGCATATGGAATTTTCTGGTGGTTTATTGTTCGATGGCACTCCAGGAAAGTTTTTAGACCGAATTTCAAATCATCGCTTGAGTCCTTTTACGAACGAAAACAAACAATCCGATTAAAGACGTTTCCACTACATATCAACTGGAAGCGTCAAACCTATTGGACCTTTTTGTTCTTTTATACTTTTCAGAGTTGAACCGCCCTACAGTAAAATAATATGTTGCATTCTCGATACCCTGCGTCGGTATTACGTGTGAAATGTGGAATTTTGTATTTCAGTTATCTCAACTTCGGAACACTCAAACCCTTTCTGATTCCACAAATTTGGATTTGTTTGGTTTGGACTTTTTAACGAAGCTGCAGCAGGGTCAATTGCGCAGAGCGGAGAGTACTCAGCCGCACGCTGTGGAGGACCGCCTCGGCTGTGACCGCAGGCAGGTCATAAATGTGTATAGTAGAGTCATTGTTCGTCTCAAATAGTTTTTCCCTCTCCAATACGATGTTCCAAAAGCATTTATAGGTTTGTATCCAAAGTCTAGTCAAAACTTTCAGTCTTAGGTCTGAATTTCCAGTGTCACGCTACATGTTGAGCAAGTCGTTTTTCTCAAACAACGATTTTTTTAAATGGCTGACATGATTCCGTCAAAACCACTGGACCGATTAAGCTCAAATTTGGAGGATATATTTAGCAGATGTTTGGCTATAGCTCGAACTAGAATAAATAAAAAATAATGATTTTTGAATTTTTAGCAAGTCAAAAACTACCCCCAAAAAAGTCAAAATTCGCAAACAAAATTTCAAATGGGCGCTATTTTGTCAATTTTCAGTATTTCTGATTTGTTCTAGTCCCGGCTATAGCCGTACACGTATATTTTTAAAATCTCTTCGATTTTTTCGTTTCGGATGACCTGGAGCAGCCGAATAATGTCAGTCAAATGAGGGTATCGTTTCCGGGACACATTTTTTGAAATGTTACAGCGCCCCCTATTATTTTTTTTTAATTGGTAACCATGTATTTTTTCAGTTTAATATCTGCTTGAAATTATGAAAAAACTTCCATTCAAAAATATTAACAATTGTATTTTTTATGAATTTTTGAAGAACGCCTGAAGAAAGCTCTGTCAAATAGAAATACCCCCTTAATGAATCTATACTCTAAATTCAAATAATTCCTAAAAAAATGACTTTATCCTCAAACCTTAAGATAGATTAAAAAATTGATTCATCGTGATTATCTTAGGTAATTTGCTAGTACCAATTGACAGCGTATTTTATTCGGTGTGAGCAAGCGCCGCGCCAGTCATCTAACCTGAAGTTCATTGGAGGAGGCACCACGAGGATCGAGACACATACTAGAGTTGATTTGCTAAATAACCCTCTCTGTTTATAATTTAAAAAATTAATAATAACTGACACTGAAGCTGACAATAAAGCTAGCGCTGGAAAACCCGTACGCTGTTAAAAATGTGTGTGATTTCGTAACACTTTACAGTACAAATTGAAATGTACGATTGCAAGCACCGTATTGCAAAGCAAAATTACAATACATGTACTGTAAGTATACCATTAAGCCATTTCCCTTTCAGGGTAGGCGTGACACTACCCGATTCGGGTATTGTTTCTAGGTGGATAGTTTTCTTGTAGTTATAAATAACTACAAGTATAGGCTCACCACACCCACAATGTGCCAACAGCACTCAGTATTCTTGAATGGTCACCCATCCAAGTACTAACTGCGTCCAACGCTGCTTAACTTCAGTGATCTGACGAGAACTGGGTTTTTCAGCGTGGTATGGCCGTTGGCTGTAATTTCAAAATATATTTTATTTAAATATAATTCAAACATTTGATCAATTACACAACCCCACAAGAAAGAGTAGGAGTTCCGACGGACTAGACGAGTTAATTGCTATGGATTTCGTGTCGCTGAATTCGAATTAGTGGTAAGAATTCAGCCATCAGGTCTCGTTTTTTTTTAACTTCAAAAGACATGGTTTTTCTACTTTTTTCATCATCCAAAACATGTCATAAAAAACGGCCCTTTGTTCTGTTGTTTTTAAGGTTCTTTTACACCTTCCGTCAATCGGTCTTCGACCGACCAACATATCGGAATATCCATTCACACCTTTGGAAACTTCTGTTAAATCTAGTAATATTTTAGTTATCTTCTGAAACTCACTGAAATATTACTAAAATATTACTATATTTCGCTGAATTTTCCGGAGTTGTCGACGACCGATTGACGGAAGGTGTGAAAGAAACATAACCGTGAATGCGGATTCAGTGGCCAAAAGTACATAGAAATTGTCTAGCTTGGTCCGCTGAGCCAACGACTCTGCAGGGCGGGACACAGTAGTTCAGGAATGGATTTTCGCGGAAGAGTTAAGCTGCAGGTCGCAATTCTCGATCGATTCACTTTTTTTTAATTACTTAATATGAAGTTCCTAACAAACGTAAGGTTGTCGATTTTTGATTTTGTTTATTTGAAAAATATTATATTAATAAAGATACCCGAAAAAATGGCAAAATCGAAGTATTATATTTTTAATGAATTGAAAACAATGCAAACGGACGTAAATTTGTTAAAAATTCATTAAAAAGTATTAATTGAACGTGAATAGTTGGTTTTAAAATAAAAATTATTATTATTAAAAATATGCATAAACAAATGCGCATGTTTAGTTCTTTTTCAGAGTTAACTATTTTTTTAGCATGAAAATCAAACGGAGTTAGAAACTTAATGATATCTAATGCGGAATATTTGTGAAAAATTTATAATTTTTATGAACAAATTACGTTAAAAAACCTCAAAACCATCATTTTCGGTTCGGCTGAGAGAAAATGAAATAGGTTACAATAAAAATTACTTATAATACACTTTAATACCTTTTTTTTATTCATATTTATTTATAACAAATGTGAATAATGTTGTACAATGTTCGAGTACCTGGCCCTTATGACAGCATATCTATTGCAATAAGTGATTGACAAAAAATTATTTTTGCTCACAAGACTGTATATTAATGCATATTTTTAACGTATTTTGTTACTAACAATAACAATTAATAACTAAATGTACAAATTATTATCCCTGTGGAATTTCATAATCATAAATAATGTTATATCATCATCAAAAGTAAAGTTTTTCCAAGTGAAAATGTTGGTCTTGAGGTTTGTTAACGTTATTTGTTTATAAAAACTATGAATATCAATTTTTTACAATGATTTCAGATGAGATATCATAAAGCTTTGAACTCCATTTGATTTTCATCTTTAAAAAAATAAATAACTCTGCAAAATAAATGAACATGCGCATTGTTATGCGTTCAGGATCGCCAGGAATCGAAGGTTCCAAATACTTCAATTACACTTTAGTTTCAGATATATATTTATTCAAAGATTACTCAAGTGGTCACAAAAAGGGTTGACAAAAGTTATATAAATAAGCGCGTGACTTGCGTCGTGACGGGACAGACGAGACTGAAGACTGGAGAACCGACCCGAAGGGGCGGTTTATATGGTAGCGTATCAATTAGCGCTTCCAGTACCTTCTACTAGTCATAAAAGTTACAAGAAGTAGATGCGCAATTACAAGTGTACATTGTATTGATTATTCTATATAAAGATTATATAGGGAGTATTGTTATTATTATTATATCACTTATAAGCAGGGTACATAATACCGGCCCCCCTCTTTAGACATCATTTCGTCCTCGAAAATTTTAAATTTTACAAAAAATAAATCTTTTTGGTTTTTAATGGTTGTAAAGATGTCAACGTTAGGTTGATTTTCGACTTTATTTTTAATACAAAAAATAATAACTTTCTTAGGTATGCATTTACCGATCCTATCGCTACATAACCTAAGCGCTGTAACCATTCTGAAGTAGTTTCGCTCCAACCTTTTGGTTTTTTATGAGCGGACATATTATTAGGTATACTTTGGACATTGCTTAAACTAATTTTTGCTTTCCTAAGTACATCTATATCAATTTGCTTGGGTATTTGAATTAATCTCCTCTAAGTTATCTAAGTTTCCTAGGTTATGTTGCATATCGTAAGTTTCGTTGACAACAATCGTTTTAGTCATATTTAAGTTTTTTGATAAATGAAGTTTATCGTGGTTGCTATATATTTCACAATTTTCGCCGGTGTTTAATGTGGCAACTTTGATTAGAATTGGTTTCATTTTTTCTCCACATACTAAATCTAGGCTTATGTATGTTGTAGGGATCACAATATTACCGTAATGTAAGTTTCTTCATTGAGCAAATAAGGAGATTGTGAACATGCTGTTTTCGCATATCTTATCAGTAAACTTCCTTCACAAGTATTTGTTTCATAAATTCTTAGATTAGGCTGATTTCTTTTACATATCAAATGTCTGTTCATTTTTTACATTTGTTTATTGTCTCTTTATCAGTCGGTATGCAACTGTCTTCGAAGACGATTATCAAATCATGGTCAGAAATTAAGGAAATGAATATTTTGCTAAATTTGGTTGGGATTGGAATTATTTTTTTTACGGATCCTTCCTCGTTCTCAATAATTGGGATATCAATTATGTAACTTAATAATTCATTTACTACCGGTATTGAGATTGAACTAATATCGAGAATTTTTTGGTAGTCTTCCTTGAAATGGTATTTTGTTCTATGTTGCATTTCAAATTCTTCTAATGTATTTTTCCAAATTTCAGGTGTTAAAATCTGTGGATGTATGATTCCATATCTACCGTTATTGATAGCATCTATTGCTGTATTATTATTTTCGTTTATTTCTTCAATTATGATAGTTGTTGAAATTAATTTCATATTAATGAAATTATCTTTAGTATTGGAATTTAGTTTTCCAATTCTTTGAGATTCTAATGCAATTTAATTTATCAAATTCTAAATTTAGTTTACTTGCGTTATCGTTATCAGCATCCATAATAGCAGGATCATTATTTTTCTGAAACATAAAATGGCATCGCTTGATCAATATGAAGTTGAAGAGTTTTGCCTTCAAATTTAATTTTCAAATTATTATTCGTTGTAATTCCTGTAACAATTCCTGGACCTTTCCAACTTGGGTCTAATTTATTCTGTTTTGTATTATTTTTCCATTTGACTAGATGTCCTATTTTGCAAGCTGGATGGCTTTTTACTATATTTTCATCTAAACGTTTCTTGGTCTCTTCTTGTTCAATTTCAATTATTTCTTTAGCTTTCTTAATGATATTTTCATGTTTGATAATCCATTTCTTTATTGAATTGGCATAAGTGAGCGTTGGTGATCTTGGTATTGCTGATGGGATATTAGGATCTCTTCCGAATGTCATCTCAAAAAGTGAGAAGCCTGTACTTGTATTTTTCATTGTATTAATTAGGAATGTAATGAATTTCAAATTTTCATCCCAATGTTTACCATTATCTTCCATTGATGTTTTAATGAGATTTTTTGAAGTTGAATGCATTCTTTCTATGTTACCATTTGCTTGTGGATGGAAGGATATTGTTTTTATATGCTTGACATTTAATGGATCTTCAAATTGTTGCATTAATACCGATAGGAAGTTTGTTCCTTGATCAGTAAGTATCGTTTTATGGGCTCCGAATGTATATATATATATATATATATATATATATATATATCGCCAACGGCGATACCACTCTGAAAACACCACTTCTCGTAAGATCACTGAAGTTAAGCATTGTTGGGCGCGGTTAGTACTTGGATGGGTGACCGTTCAGGAATACTGCGTTGCTGTTGGCCCGTCGTGGGTGTGGTGGGCCCACATTGGTAGTAAATATCCACCTAGAAACACTACCCGAATCGGGTAGCGAGGCAATGAACTTTCGAGTTCGAACTGCTAGTCAATGTATGTATGTATGTATATATATATATATGGGTGATTCTCCACATACAGGGCACTTTTGTGTCTCGGACCTCTACTAACTAAACTAAGTAGTGTTTCTTTATAAAACTTGGCTAACTTCTTCATTTTAGTACAATACAATACCTCCGTAAGGAAAAATCATGTTACATTATCATATCTCTTAGCAAAATGCTCGCAAATACTCGAAAAATGCCTTTTTGGGATGTCTCCACGTACACGGCGCCTAGTTTAGAGACATGTATTTAATAGATAGTGAATTATCTTTGAACTTATAATTGATAGTTTGAAAGTTTGACTCGAAAACTATAAAATTCATAAGAAATATTTAAATTTATCTGATATATTAGTAGAGAAAAATTTAATTATACACGTGTCTCCCTAAATGTTTTCGATGGTTACGGTAAACGAATCTCCCATACCTTTCATCAACTTTTGATCAGTTTTTAGGTATTATCTTCTCAAAATATCTAGAACAAAAGCCACACTACTCATTCGTCAAAACTTCATAACAAAAATTTAAGAACTTTTTTTGCAAAATAAAAAAATGTTACCGAAAATGTGGCGTATTTTTATTAGTATCGGATACCGTACCTGATAAGAACTTTTATATTTCATGATAAAAATCAATGAAAATATGAAAATTCCATGTAGTACATAATAAAAGAGTTTTTGTCAAATGGATTTATTGATTACTTTTGTCTTCAAAGCGTAAAAAGTGATTTTGTGTGGTTTTCGGATACCGTAACGTCGGATACCATAACCTGCTTTTCGCTCTCAGGGACGACACGGAGCTAATCGAAGCCTTTTTCAAAAATAATTTTATTAAAAATTAACGTAAATCGAGAATTAAATTTTTTTACGCACGAGTACTGCACACAAAAAAATAAAACGATTAGAGGGTTGATAAATATAAGGGAAATAAAAATTTTATAATTAATAATTTTGTTCGCTCCACGGCCCTGACTTTCCTCGGAGGTTATGTTTACACCGGCTTTCGGTCTACATGCTGTCAAACGTAGTTTCGTGTTCGTGTTGTTTGTATCATTTTTTGTTGCATTGATGGACTCCGAGATGAATTCTATATCTCAGTATCAAGAATATGTTTCATAATTAAACCTGAAGACTGAAATAAACCTGAAATTAGTCAGAATGGCACGCTATAAAAGTAAACCATCCGACTCTCAGAATGTTAATAATAAACAAAAATGCTCAAAAAGTCTTTAAAAATACTTAATTTTGCCATTCCTTTCTTGTCAAGTATTATACTTTTACAATTAGGATTATAATTTAGAATAATAATCGTAAAACTAAAAAAAAATATTTTAAATTTGAAAAAAATATTTCAAATTTGAAAAAAAAATTATAAATTTTGGAAAAATGTCGCATTTTTTAAACAAAACTATTCTTCCCTGTCATGTTACGTTTAATGGGTTAATATTTTACATTATTGTTTTACTTTACACAGAATCAGAGAAAATCACCCGGAAGATCAAAAATTGAAAACGTTTTTATGTGCTACAGGTCCTTCAAGTGAGAATTAAGCGTGAATATTTATAGGGTCCCTTTCTTTAAGGCCAATGAAGCTAACCATTATGAAATAAAAAAAATTTGAAACATTTTTCCAAAAAAAGTTGCCTTTGCCAAAAGTTCCCTGTCTGTGGAGAATCACCCATATATAATCGATCATACTTTCAATTACGGTTTCTGCGGTTTCATTTTTCATAGGTATTAGAACTGTATACCTTGTTAAACTGTCTTGAATACTTAAAATGTATTTGTTTCCTGGTTTTGTTTCCGGCAAGGGACCAAAAACGTCTAACGCGATTTTTTTGTTAGGGTTAGTAGGTGTGTCTGCAATGAATGATTGTGCTTGATCAGTAACTCTTGTTGTCTTCTGCAATTGGCAAATAGGGCATGATTTTACGTATTTCTAAATTTCTTCATCCATATTCTTCCATTCACCAATTTCTCTTGCCTTTTGAATTGTATTTTTCTCTCCAAGGTGGTTAGCGTGAGCTTCTTTAATGATGGTTTTCCTTTCTTCTTTGATTAATTCTCTGGTTTTATTAAAACATATGGAATCCTATTTCGGGGTAATAATTAGATAAGTATTCTCATATTTCCAAAAGAGTTTCCTTTTCCAATGGTGTAAAGGTTAGGTCACCGAAAATCAATCTTACTATTATCAGTCCCCTATCTCTAAATTCTGTTATTAATAATCCTAAGTAACGTATCCAATTTTCCTCATTTTAATCAGGCATGTCTGATTTGTTAATTAATTTCCAAAGTTTTCCTTCAGCGTTTGGTTTACTTTTAACTCTATTGTTTGTTACTGGGTTTTCTTTCCATTCTAAAAATCTTTTATATAATTGGTTATCTTCTTCCTCTTCTTCTTCTTCTTCTTCTTCTTCTGATGGTTCCCTATTTCTTATTTTTTCTCTATCTCTTAATATTCTTTGTTCAGTAATTACAGTTTTTTCAATGCGGGTGCTTTACTATTACTTTCAGTATCAGAATCACTACTGTCTAATGGTACCGTGGTATCTGAATCATTAACTGTTTCTTGATCTTGAAGTGGGAACAGTCTTGAAAGACAATCAGCTGCTTGGTTTTCTTTTCCTTTTACGTATACTATCTCATACTTATATTCTTCGAGTCTTAATCTCCATCGAAGTAATCTTGAACTAGGGTTTTTTACATTATATAACCGGACTAAAGCTTTATGATCAGTTTGTATTATAAACTTGGTTCCTAATAGATATTGACGTAATCTTTTGCAAGCCCAAACAATCGCTAATAATTCTGTTTCGGTTGTGCTATAATTTTCTTCTGCTTTATTCAATGTCCTTGAAATAAATGAACATGGATCTCCGTTCTGTGATAATACAGCTCCTAATCCTTGATTCGAGGCCTCTGTTGTAAGTGTAAATTCTTCTTTAAAATTTGGGAATCGTAGTACTGGTGCATTGCATAAAAGTTCTTTTAATTTTTCAAAGCGTTCTTGGCATCTAGGTTTCCAATCGAATATTACTTCCTTTCGTATTAAGTTTGTCAAAGGTTTAGCTATGGTGGAGAAGTTTTTTATAAACTTTCTATAGTATCCAGCAAGTCCTAAAAATGATTGTATTGTTTTGACTGTAGTTGGCGTTTTAAAGTTTTTTACAGCTTCTGTTTTTTCTGGATTGGGTTCAACTCCATCTTTTGTTACTAAATGATCTAAATATTCTATAATTTCGGTCTGATATATTCATATTTAGATGGTTCCAATCGTAATCGTAATTTTTTAATTCTTTCAAAAACTTCAATTAAATTCTTGTAATGCTTATCTAGTGTTTTACCGAATACTACTATATAATCAATGTAGGTAAAGCATTTCTCGCCTACAAGCCCTCTAAACGCATTATTCATCATACATTGGAAGGTAGCTGGGGCGTTTTTCAATCCAAAGGGCATCCTATTATATTCAAAGTGTCCTTGTGAAGTAGAGAAAGCTGTATATTTATTTTATTTCTCTTCCATCGGGATCTGGTGGAAACCAGCACTCATGTCAAACGCGGAGAAGAATTTAGCTTCACCTCAATGATCTAGTATATCGTCTATCACTGGGGGAGGGTACGCGTCTTGGTCGGTCTCTTTATTGATTTGTCTGTAATCGACTACCAATCTCAATTTATTACCCTTTTTAGGAACTACCCATAATGGTGATTGTGAATGTCTTATTATTCCTTTATCCAATAGTTTTTGTGTTTCTTCTAAAGCAAATTCTCTATGTTTCTCGGGTAATTTGTGTGATCCAAGGTTTATTACCTTACCTGAATTTAAGGTGATCTTGTACTCAGTTAGTGCGTGGTAGTGGGTCTGTATCCAAAGTGAATATTTAATTGTATTTAACTATTACTTTTTTGATTTCCTCGCTGATTTGATTTTCAATGTTACCTAGTTTTGAAATTTTTAATATTTCGATTAGTCTTTCCGATCATATTCTGTTTTCTTTTTTAGAATTATAAATCTGATCGCTTGATTCAATAGCCATTATTTTTTCGTAATTTATAGTTTTTGGTACTTCTATGGATTTCATGTTATAATTAAATATTGGTAAAGTTATTTTATTATTTTTTATTCGGTAAATACCATCCGATATTCTTTCTTGATTTTCTATCTAAACGTCTAGATTATTTTCTTCTGTTATAATTTGAAGAACTAAACTTGAGTGTTGCGAGACGTATTCTCCATCATCATGTAACGGTAGTTTTTTATTTTATAAAATTAAATAATTTGTAGTCAGCGAATATCTATCGAATTTATTGAAGAATGGTAAACCGATTATACTTTCTTCTGGTAGAGGAAAGTCATCATTGATTATATGAAAAAGGTGATTCTTTCCTAAGTAATTAAGATATGTTGCACTGTTAGATTGATGCTTATCATTCCCCATTACGAAGTTTTTTATAAATCGATGCGTCGGTTGATTTAATGCTAGAGCTGATTTCTTTATTAAATTAAGTGAAGATCCAGAATCTACTAATAATCTGTTTTTTCTCCCGTCAGCTCTTATTATTTGTACGGATTGCAACCGCCCAGAGATTGCTGATATTCGGCAGTCTCTTCGTAATCTATCTGTTCTTGAATCTCCCCTTGTGTCATTACTTGGGTTTCTAAGTAATTTTCCTCTTGTTCCTGTTCTCTCGTTGTCCTGATTTGAGTTTGAGGTGGTCGTTTGGGGTTTTGGGGCTTCTGAAAATTTTGGGGCTTAGCATAGCATTGGGCCGCGAAGTGTCCTATTTTTCCGCATTTATGATATTTCATTTGTGATCGATCAACTAGTGGTAAATTTCGGTTTGGTGTTTTAAATGAGAATGGTGTTGTATTCGCCTGAAGTCTAGATATAGATGTTGACATTTGTGGTCGTGAAAGCTGGGGTATAGGTTTATTCATAATGGGTTTCATTATTTTATTTTTCTCCTTAATCCATATTTCTGCCTCCAATGCTTCTTGCAAAGCTCCATTCAGATTTTCAGGTTTCGTTGGCCTTACTTAAAGTTAAGCAGCATTGGGCGCGGTAAGTACTTGGATGGGTGACCATTCGAGAATACTGCGTGCTGTTGGCACATCGTGGGTGTGGTGAGCCCACACTTGTAGTAGTTATTTACTACAAGAAACTATCCACCTAGAAACACTACCCGAATCGGGTAGTGTCACGCCTACCCTGAAAGGCAAATGGCTTAATGGTATACTACTGCTACTACTACTTGACTCGAAATTTCGTCGCGTAAGTTCATAACATATTTTTTAACTGCTGCCTTTTCTTCCATCTTCAACACAATCATTCTTTTCTTTCCCGAACTGTGTTCGGATTGCAAAGCATAAGTTAGTTCATTGCAAACGCTTCTAAAGCGTTGACTGTAAATTTGTACATTTTCAAATCCTTGTCGCACATTTTCCAGTTTTGATCTGCATAATTCTACTGAAGTGGTTGAATTGAGATTTGATTTCAAAGCTGTATATAAATTCTCGTAATTGTTTATTCGTACATGTCTAATTGCTCTTTTTGCATCACCTATAATTCTTTCATTCAAAATGTAGTCCAAAAGCAAATTAGGGCTGTCACACTGTATTCGCGCTCGCTTAACAGATTTAATCAAATCACTAACTCCTACATCGTCGTTACCATTCAAGGTTTCTACCGTTCTTATTATATCTTTAAGTGGAATAAAATCAATACCGCCTTGAACTTGTTCTAGTTTGCGTTCTGTACTATGAGGGTTCATTGACGCTGAGGTTGGTGTAGTGCAAGAGTTGACTGAATTATTGATCACGCGGGGTGGTTTAGTGTCGCGCGGTGTGGGGTTTAGCGAAGCACGTTTCCTTTGCTTTTCTCGCCCTCACTTCCGTCGCTCGTGATATCTGCATCCTTTGAATCGTCTGTTACAATCTCTCCCTTGAAACCCAGTGACTTCCCTATCTTCTGAATTTCCGTCATTCTCCTATCTTTCTCCCCTGCTAAAGCGTTCACATTTATTATGATTTGATTGAAATTATTCTCCAGTCCACTCATCCTCATGACCACCAGTCGGTGGTCATGAGTGTAGGGGATTGTAGTGTTGCCGCCGAGCGAGAAATCCCGAGAAACGAGACGGGAAGAGACGAGCCATACCTGCTGTCTCGGTATTTCTCGTCTCGTTTTGTTTCGTCTCATTCTTACTCGTCTCGTGGCGTCCTTACTCGTTTCTTGCCTCGGTTTTTCCGAGAAATGCGACAGATGTGAGCTAGCAGAGCGGACAGCTGCGGGAGCGCTCTTTTGCTACTCTGACACGCTAATGCTAATTAGCGTTCTTTAATGAATAGCTAAAGTCGAAATCTGATTTCATATTATACTTGTTTGTCCATTACTGATTAATTTGATATCAAACACGACTATGTTACGATTTTTTCGAAGATTTAACTTCACTATATTAGTCTTTTGTTTTCTTCTTATTAATAATTTATTTTGCCAATTATAACAACAGAGAACATGAAAGAGAAATCTAAAAAGACAGTTATATTTTCAAGTCCTTTGGAATTTAAAGAATTTAACACTAATTTAATTTTGTACACTTTAAAGTGGAATTTTAAAATTTTGTGACGTCTAATTTCTAAGGATGGTAAATAAAATATATTTGTCGGGACATCAAAAAAATCGAAAGTGCGTACCTACTTAAATCACTTTGACTACACTTTGATCACAGACTATTTTGTTTCCGCAAAGTAGAAATGACAAGAGAACATTTTTGTTAAAATACCACTAGACTCTTTGGATGATATATTTCCGGGCTATTTGTTTTATCCTGATACCTTTGAAATCAAACAGGATATTTTTTGATTTGTAAAAACTTTTAGAACAGAAGTAGGTATCCATCGAAAAGAAAATATGTAGCCGAAATATTTAAAGCTGCTACGTCCGTACATACTTTTTCCTATCTTGCGTATTTTTTTCGGAACTTTCGCAAACATTTGAACGAAGTTGACTATAATTTAGGGTATCCAGCGATTCTTAGGAACTAAATTCAAGGTCTTTTCCAGGTTTTACAGGTCTTTTTTTACAGGAATTTTTTCCAATATTTGTGAAATCTTTCTGAAATCTGTTCTATTGATTTGAAAAAATGAAAATATCTGAAATGTTTGTGCAATCTTTTAAATGATTTGAAATCTTTGTGAATTTCTTGAAATCTTTTAAAGTATGTAAAAATCTATGTGAGATCTTGAAATTTCTGTGAAATCTTTTAAAATTTTAACAAAATATTCGAAATATTTGTGAAATGTTAAGAAATATTTTAAAAACTTTATGAATTCTTTCAAATATTTGTGAAATCTTTTTGAAATCTGTTCCATTGATTTGAAAAAATGAAAATATCTTAAATGTTTGTGCAATCTTTTAAATGATTTGAAATCTTTGTGAATTTCTTGAAATCTTTTAAGGTATGTAAAAATCTATGTGAGATCTTGAAATTTCTCTGAAATCTTTTAAAATTTTAGCCAAATATTCGAAAGGTTAAGAAATATTTTAAAAACTTTAGGAATTCTCTCAAATATTTGTGAAATCTTTCTGAAATCTGTTCTATCGATTTGAAAAAATGAAAATATTTGTAATGTTTGTGCAATATTTTAAATGATTTGAAATCTTTGTGAATTTCTTGAAATCTTTCAAAGTATGTAAAAATCTATGTGAGATCTTGAAATTTCTGTGGAATCTTTTGGAATCTTTTAAAATTTTAGCAAAATATTCGAAATGTTTGTGAAATGTTAAGAAATATTTTAAAAACTTTATGAATTTTTTCAAATATTTGTTAAATCTTTCTAAAATCTGTTCCATCGATTTGAAAAAATGAAAATATTTGTAATGTTTGTGCAATCTTTTAAATGATTTGAAATCTTTGTGAATTTCTTGAAATATTTCAAAGTATGTGGTGCCACAAAATGTTAAAATTCTACTTTGAATCATAAAAAATGAACTTAGTGTTAAATTCTTCAAACTCCAAATGACTTGAAAATATACCTATCTTTTTACCTTTCTGTTTCATATATTCCATTCTTATAATTGGCAAAATAAATGTTTAATAAGAACAAAATGACATACTAATAGAGTGAAGTTAAATCTTTGAAACAGTCGAAACATAGTCGTGTTTGATATCAAATTAATCAGTAATGAACAAAAAAGTATAATATGTAATCATATTTCGACTTTACCTATTGATTAAAGGACGCTAATTAGCATTAGCGCGTCAGAGTGGCAAAAGAACGCTCCGCGAGCTGTCCGCTCTGCTAGCGCACATCTGTCGCATTTCTCGGAAAACCCGAGGCGAGAACGAGTAAGGACGAGACGGGACAAGGAAGGATTTGACGAGACAAACCGAGTAATGCTCCATGGAAAACGAGACGGAACCGAGTAATGAACGAGACGAAAGCGAGCCAGGCTCGGTATTTCTCGTCTCGGACGGCAACACTAGGGGATTGGGATCTATTAAGGGAGGATGCGTGATACATATTTTCTGCTGTATAGAAGGGGCTATTGATTTTTCCAATTATGTCTGTCGAGTCAGAGTCTGTGTCACTAGTAAAGAATGTCGTGTCCTCTCTATAATTTTCGAATGCCAGATTGCCTAAATTTTGTCTAATTTTTTCCTAACTCTTCTTTACCTAATTATGATTTTCCTGCGAATTTTGCGTGACAAATTTTTTCCCGTTTAAACAATGAGATTGTCTCGCAGGGCTAATCCCACGTACAAACAAACTCAAAGTAATTTTTGTGTTTATTGACGGACACAGAGGCCAGGGAGCACCATAAGCGTGTGTACGGACGTGAGCCTAAAGTTTGGTATTATATGAGCGCAAATTTTATGATTTGAGTCATAAAATTTACCTATCAAACATCTCCAAACTGTACAAAAATTCTAGCTTAAAATTAGCACTTCTTAAAACTACTCTTCTTTACTTACAAAATCTTTTTTTTTTTTGTTTTGCACCTTTTCTTCGCTCAGTCGTTGACTCGCCGCAGACCAACTCACGCTGGGCGTTGGCTCTACCTTTCAAGATGGAGACCGTAGACTCCGTACTCCTGAGTAAATCGATACTTTCTGGGCGTTGGCTGCCGCGTTGTGGTACTACGTTGATCACTGCTTTCTCGTTGTTGCTCTGTAAATAGGCCGTTGCCTCTTCCGCCTGCTTGCGGGCCTCGTTCTTCTTTCAATTTTCTTTTTAGAATTTCTTATTTAATTGTTTTTCGTAGTATAGTACCCTACTTAGTTCAGGCACGAGTAAACAATAAATAATACTTTTCTTTTTGGATTATCCCAATATGTTTCTTCTCTTTAGATTTTGTTTCTTACTTGTGAGTTTTTAGTATATTTTTCCTTTGTAGTATAGGGCTTACTTTTACCCTCATGGAATAAATTACCTACTTACTCGGGTTTTCGGGTCACGTCCGTAGGTGGATCCGGAGCCTTCTTGAATAACTTCCGTACAAAGTCTCCCTGTCCTTTATTCTCTTTTGAATTCCCGTGAAAATTCTTTTCGGATTTCCGTAGAATCCTTAGTTCCTTTTCGTATTCCTGAATTCCGTAGAATTCTTTTTTTTTCAAGTTCGTTTTACGGTGATCGGACTTTTATGTGATATCCTCCTTTTGTCGATTCCGTGGAATAAGAGGATTCGAAAAGCCGATCCTGGCAGGATCGCCAAAAAATGTTATGCGTTCAGGATCGCCAGGAATCGAAGGTTCTAAATACTTCAATTACACTTTAGTTTTAGATATACATTTATTTAATGATTACTCAAGTCGTGACAAAAAGGGTTCACAAAAGTTGTATAAGCGCGTGACTTGCGTCGTGACGGGACATACAAGACTGAAGACTAGAGAACCGAGCCGAAGGGGCGGTTTATATGGTAGCGTATCGATTAGCGCTTCCAGTACCTTCTACTAGTCATACAAGCTACAAGAAGTACATGCGCAATTATAAGTGTACATTTTTAATAGTAGTCATTTTAATTTTGAAACCAATTATTTACATTCAATTATTATTTTTGAATGAATTTTCAACAATTTTACGTCTTTTTGCATTGTTTTCAGTACATTAAAAATATAATACTTTGATTTTACCATTTTTTCTGATTTCGTTATTAATATAATAATATTTGTCAAATAAACAAAATCGAAAATCGGCAACCTTACGTTTGTTAAGAACTTTATATTTGATAATTGAAAAAAAAGTGAATCGGCTGAGAATTACGACCTGCAGCTTAATCCTTCCGCGAAAATCCATTCCTGAACTTCTGTGCCGGAGGGGGTTGTAGAGGGTTCAAGACCCCAATACCCTGCCGAAAAAAGTGTATGTTCCGGCTGACCAGACCAGTCAATTCTTATGTATTTTGTGTCGCTGGATCCGAATCCGAGGTTGGAATTATAAAATTAGCTCTTGTTTCTTTTCCAACATCTAAAAATATCTTTCTTTGTTGATTTTTCGTAATGTAAAACATGTCATTAAAAAATACGCGCTCGTTATGCAATTCTGACCGAGAATTCAGATCCAGCAGTTTATTTATTTATTTATTTATTTAGGAAATATAAGCCCAACAGTCGA
>CAKNYM010041272.1:0-12369 GCA_932195095.1 Andricus curvator
AAAATTTTATTCTGCAAATTTCGAGTTCTGCGAATCGATACCCTACCAAAATTTGGAGATCTCGAGTCGAGAATCTCGAAACTTTTTATTCGAGATTCTCGATCTCCATGAAGTTTTGACTTCACCTTAACATGTCTCAAGAAAATCTCGAATTTTCTCGAAAACGTCTCGAATTCATCATTACTTAAAAGTTATCATCAGGAAACGTACTAAATGTTACCTAAGTTCGTAACTTTACTTACACTTACCCCCCCCCCTACCCTTGTTGGCAACCGTAGTTTTCAGTTGGACCTACTCCCCCTCTCAAATTGGTAACGTAGTTTATGGAAGATCCCTTCTGTTACAATTTTTGTATCAATCGGTTGAACAGTGTTGGCTGTAGGTATGGTCCGTCCAGCCGTCCGTCCGTCGTACTTTTTTTCAAGGAGGGGAAGTGAGGGCAACCAAGAGAAAATGAGGGGAGGGGAAGTGATGGTAAATTAGGGTTGAGGAAGGTGGGAGTGGGAAGTGAGGGTAGGGGAAGTAGGAGAAGTGATGGGAAAATAGGTAGGGGAAGTAGGAAGAATGACTAGAAATGAGGGTGAGTAGAGGAGGGAAATTGAGGGCTGAGGCAGGGAATTGTTAGGGAATTGTGAAGGTAAGTGTTAGTTATGACAGCGAGGAATGGGGGAAGTAGAGAAGGAAGACGATAGAGAAGGAGGGCGAAGGGTCAATTGAGGGGAGGGGAAGTGATGGTCAATGAAAGGTGGGAAGTGCGAAATTAGGGTAGGGGAAGTAGGAAAAGTAGGGAAAATTATTAGAAATGAGGGTGAGTCGGGGAGGGGAATTGAGGGGTGAGGTAAGGAATTACGTGAAGGGAAGTGTTAGCTTCAAACAAGCAAGGAGAATGGGTAGTAGAGGAAGAAGAATTCAGAGAAGGAGGGCAAAGGGTGAATTGAGGGGAGGGAAAGTGATGGTAAATGAAAGGTGGGAAAGTAGAGATGTGGGAAATGAGGGTAGGGGAAGCAGGAGAAGTGAAAGGAAATTAGGGAGAAGTAGGAAAAATGATTAGAAATTAGGGTGAATAGGGCAGGGAAATTAAGGGCTGAGGTAAGAAATTACGTGAAGGGCAGTGTTAGTTGAAAAAAATCGAGGAGAAGGGGAAGTAGAGGAGAATGAAGTTGGAAAAGGAGGGCGAAGGGTGAAGTGATGGTTTTGGAAGTAGGGGGATGTAGGGTGATTAGGGGAGGCACAATATGGAAGGGTAAGGTTTGAATGACTACGAAACCCTTTTTTGTAGTTGTATAGTTTCTTCATCTGTTCGGCAGAACTAGTGTTCTTTCGAGAAAAGATTTTTGCGTTTTTTTCAATTGGCAGCGATTCAGTACCGCAAATCTTGATATTACAATAAAAAAATTCCTTTATAATTAAAAAAAGAGTTAAAAACGCTTAATTTTGAATAAATAAAAAGTCGTTTCCCTAATCCCGTTAGTTAAGGAACAAATCGATCAAGAAGCGTCGCGCTTATTTTGAGAAGGCCGATTCAAATGAAAGAAAGAAAGGGCGAAGTAACGAAGGTAAAATGAAAGGGGTTAATTTCTAATTGTTTTGTTAAATGACGCGCAAGTAAGAATCCTTCCGAAGGACTTAAGCCCCGACGCGAGAGCCGGTGGTTTCAGTTCATTCCGCTTTCCCTCCCTCTCACTTCTCCAGGCGCCCATCTTAATTCTTAGCTTTATTCTCTCTAAGACCTCTCTCTTAATTTCTTATTTCTCTTGCTCCAATCCCCCCCCCCCTCTACTCACTTTCTGCAATTTATACTCGATTCTACTAGCCACAAGAAGAGAAGATACCAGCCAGGGGTTGTGGGTAGCACAGTGAGAGTGAGCAAGGGTTGTTGGAAGCGAACGTGGGGGGGGGGGGGGCACTGAATGCCAGGCTTAAGAAGACAATGCCTTGCTTTCAAACGGCGGCTTTGAAGACCTTTCTTTCGTATTACATACTTTAATTCTTTAAACGTGTCTCTACAACGACGTCCGCGCACAGTAATCTATATTCATTTTTTTGCCACTTTCCAGATTGTTTAGATTCGCAAATAATTTGCATTGGAGTGGCTCTCAGCTCTTGAAATAACAACCCCTTAAGGTTTTTCTACAATGAACTTTCTGAGAGGGTCCACATATTAGGTGAGGCCAGTTTTAGTGACTTTTCACTTATCCTTCCCTCTTGTGACAAATTGTGACATTTCTTCTCAAAATGTTATGTAACACTGAAGCTGGACCCCCTCCCATTTTGAAATACGGAGTATGTGTGTAATTTTGTATAACCGTCAATCGAAAAATGAATAATAAGTTGGAATAGTTTTTATTAAATTCTTAATAATTTAATAAGTTGGAAAATTACTTTCGTATTTCAGGCTTCACACTCTTTCCCCGATTTCCCTCTTTTCACCTTTCTAAAACAATTCTTATTATTTTTTCTATTTTTTCAAGAAACTTTCCCTCTTTCTCTTTTTTTGCTCATATGTGAACTGAATTAATAAAAGCCAAATAAGAAAATCCAAATATTTTGTATATAAAGCCATTTTTTTATTTAAAAATCTACCATTTTATTTTTGGTTTGATGTTCATCTCGTTTGGTTAAAACTTCTACTATTTGGTTCAAAATTCAATAATTTTTTTGAAACTGCAACTAAATACTTCGATGGGAAAAAATTAAATTTAAATGTTGAAAAGACAAAGGTAATAAGGTTTAGAAAAGGAGGGGGAAGAAAGAAAGAATGGACTGGGAGATGGAAGGGAGTCAATTTAGATGAAGTAAAGGAATTTCATTATTTGGGATATACCTTACAAATGAATGGAGATCATAAAGCTGATATAAG
Organism: Andricus curvator; assembly: GCA_932195095.1. Taxonomy (NCBI): domain Eukaryota; kingdom Metazoa; phylum Arthropoda; class Insecta; order Hymenoptera; family Cynipidae; genus Andricus; species Andricus curvator. The sequence goes on from CAKNYM010041272.1 coordinate 2,861, forward strand.
AGAAAGGATAAAAAAAATGGCAGGGTTAATAAAACGGATATGGGTGATAGGAAAAAGAAGGTTCAAGAAAGGTTGGAGAAGGAGAATGTGGTTATTTGATACGCTGGTATGGTCGGTATTAGGTTATGGAGCTGAGATATGGGGATTGAAGAACAGGAAAGGGATTGAGAGTTTGCAAGAAAGGTAAATATATTAGGTGGACGCTAGGGGTAGACTGGAGGACGCTTGGATATATGGTGAAAGAAGAAGTGCAAATGGATAAATTAAGTACCAGAGCCGGTAAGAAAGCATGGCAATTTGAGATGAAGTTAAGAGAGGGAAAGGGAGGGCAGTTAGCGAAAAAGTGTTTGAAGGAGGTAGACGAAAGGAGAGGGAAGGCGGTAGAACTAACAAGATGAGAAGAGGGAAGAAGGGGAATGGAGTAAGCTATAAAGAATTGGAGGGAAGGGACAGAGAAAGACAATCAATGGAAAGATGGGGAATGATTCAGGAATCAAAATATAGTGAATGGTATAAGATGATAAACAAGGAAGGAGTACCAAAGTATTTAGAAAAAGGATGGGGAGAAAGAAGATGGACCAGAATTGCAAGATTTAGATTAGGAAACGAGGTAAGGGAGGGTATGTATTAGGAAAAGAAAGAGAACAGAAAGTGCAGATAATTTGAGTAGTAGAGGGGAAAAGTGCTGGTAAATAGAAGGTGAGAAAGTGGGGAAGTGGCAATGAGGGTAGAGGAAGTAGGAGAAGTGAGGGGAAATTAGGAAGGAGAAGTAGGGAAAATTATTAGGAATGAGGATGAGTAGGAGAGGGGAAGTGGAGCATGTATAAGAAGGGTGTAGGAGAAGGGTGTAGGAGAGGAATGGAAGATAAAGGGAGCTGGCAAGAGAATGTGGTAAAGATTCTAGGGGAGGATGGAATGGGTGAGGAGCTGATGAATGAGTTGGAGGGGGCTAGAGGGGCGAATAAGAAAGAATGAAAGAATGGATGTGGAAAAATGGCAAAATGAGAATGAGATAGAAGAAAAGAGAAAGTGAAGGAAAAAGGAAGCGGAAGTCGCTTAGATTAGAAGCGTAAAGATCTTGCCTCACCTTTGAATTATGCTAATGAAAAAAGTTTTACGATAAAAAACCGATTTTTAAAATATTATAAAGTGCTAAGAAAAAAGCAATACATATTTTTAGAAATCCTTTGGTCAGTTTCAATATATTAGTGATGAAAATAAGCCCACACAGGCACATCCACACTCACGCATACACACATCCACACACATACATCCAGACAATTGCTTAGAACATTCTATTAGACATTTTTAAATTGAGGAAGGTTTAATTAAATTAATCTAAATTTTTTGGAAAATGTTACCATTACAAAGCTTCCTCTATGAGGAAGCAAAATTAATTTGTTTGGTTGAGGATTCATCTCTTTGGTTGAAAATTGAACTATCTGGATGAAAATTATTTTTTTTTTTTTGGTTGCGAAGTAATTTTCTTCAATGTAAAAATAATAATTCAATTTTTAGTTGAAAACTGATCTTTCCTAGTAGTAAATGTATGTATTTTGTTGAAAATAAACTTTTTTGGTAGAATGTTCTTGGATATAAGTTCTTTCTTCTTGGATAAATAACTTTGTTGAAAATTCAACTGTTCATACAAAATTCGTCTTTTTGGTTAAAAAAATCAACAATTCAGTAGAAAATTAACTTTTTTATTGGAAATTCTTGTTTTTGCTTAAAAAATTGAACTATTTTTGTAGAAAATAAAACTATTGGTGAAAATTAAACTATTTATTTAAAAATTTGACTAATTTCTTGTACATTTTTTTTTGTTGTGAAAAATTAATTTTTTCATCTGAAAATTTAAGTATTCCATTTTTGATTGGAAATTTATCCTTTTCATGTTGAAATTTCATCTATTTGGTAGGAAATCCATGGTTTTTGTTAACAATAGCAAGGCTCGGAACGAGTTACTTTTTAGTAACTTAGTTAATTTTTTGATCCGCGGTTACTCATAAGTTACTTATTTTATAAAAAGGTTACTTTTGGTTACATTTTTTTGCCCGAAATGAATTAATTCATTTCTCTTATTATTTAAAAACTTGTGAAAAATGTAAAACCTCAAATTTTTTCAGTAAATTTGGCACTTAAGAGCCGAGAAAATTAGGGAATAACAATAAAATAATAATTAGTTCCTACGTGAAATGTATGAAAAGGGCTATCATTTGAATTATTATAACTCCTGATCAAAATTGCAATTTAGCTCAAATTGCTAGTTTTTCATTTAAAATTCAAATCTTTTTGTTGAAATATCGAACTGTGTATTAAATTTTTCCATGAAAATTTATCTTCTTTGGTAGAAATTCGGTTAAAAGTTGAAAATTTTTTGTTAAAACTTAATTTGTTGTTAAAACCATCATTTTCGTTGAAAATTCGTCTTTTTTGGTAGAAAATTAATCTTCTTGATTGGAAATCACCCTTTAGTCTAAAAATATATCATTTTATTTGAAAATACATATTTTTGATTAGAAATGTACTTATTTTGTTAAAAATTCATCTTTTTCGGTTGAAGATTCCCCTCACTGATAGAAATGGTGGCGTTGATTTAACCATACGATCGTAGGCTAAAAAATTACGAGTATATGTATAATATAATACGTGTAATTCAATCACAAAGAGTATGAAATGCACTTACTGAAATATGGTAAATACAACTTATTTATATTTGTGGTACAAAGCTGTAATATATGTGTTGCTATTATAGGAAATGTGTAATTCTATAAACATATACCTGAGTCAACTATCTTTAAAATGTTTACATTTAGCAATACCCTTTGTATCAATGATTTACCCGACTCCGTTTGTTTTGTTTACAACAGGCGCATCTCAATCGCGCCTGCGCGTCTGCCTTTGTACGCAACAAGAATCGGATGGCCAAAACAGACATCCTGTATGGCTGTATCTATACCAGCAATAAAATAGGGTTCATCTAATCATAAATATTGCTGTACCGCTTATTTATTTATATCAGTGCTGTTTACGTGGAAAATTCAACTATTTGGTTGACAGATAACTTTTTTTATCAAAAATCCATATTTACTGGTTGAAAATGTAACTTTTTTCGTAAAAATGGGTCTTTTTGGCCTAAAAACTCAAGAATTTGGTTGAAAAATAACCTATTTTGTTGAAGAATCGTCTTTTTGCTTCCTCATAGAGGAAGCTTTGGAATGGTAACATTTTCAAAATAATTTAAATTCATTTACTTGAACCTTCCCCAATTTAAAAATGTCTAATACAATGTTCTAAGCAATTGTCCGGATGTGTGTGTGGATGTGTGGATGTCACGCTTTTTTGTGAACACAATAACTTGAAAACGGTCGCAGATAAATTGATGAAATTTGGAGAGCTTATTTTCCCGACTAATATCTTGAAACTACCGATGCATTTCTGAAAATATTTGTTGCATTTTTTCTGAGCACTTAATAATATTAGAAAAATCGGTTTTTTATAGTGAAACTTTTTTTTCAATATAATTAAAAGTTGATGCAAGAATATAAAAGATTCCTTGCTTCGATACGAATCGATTGACCTATAATATTAATATATTTTATTAAAGCGTAGGGAAGTTATGGTAATTTATATATTTTGAAAATCGCGTTTTTATAGTAAAACTTTTTTAATTAACATAATTCAGAGTTGATGCAAGAACAGAAAGGTGTGTTGATTCGAATCAATTGACCTATAATATCAATAAATATTATTGAAGAGTAACGAAGCTATGGTAATGCATAATATTTGAAAATACGGTTTTTCATAGTAAAACTTTTTCCTTCAATATAATTCAAAGTTGATGCAAGAATATAAAAGATTCCTTGGTTCGAGACGAATCGATTGACCTACATTATTAATAAATTTTATGAAAGAGTAGGGAAGTTATGGTAATTAATATATTTTTAAAATCGATTTTTATACTAAAAATGTTCTAATTCTCATAATTTAAAGTTGATGCGAGAATAGAAAATTTGTTTTGATTCAAGACGAATCGATTGATCTATAGCATTGATACATTTTATTGAAGATTAAGGAAGTTATGCTCATTCATAATATATGAATCATTTGTTTCTAACAGAAAAACGTTTTTCATCGACATAATTCAAAGTTGACGACGCATGAATAGAAAAGATTTTTTGATCATAAATTTTCAAATAGAATAATTCTGTCAATTTTTTTTTTTAAATCATAAAGCTGGCAAAGGGATAGAGTGCGACAGAACTTTTCCCTTCCCTTTTCCAGCTCGAAAAATCATCATTTCGAATTCAAATTTGATTTGTCTGATTTGTCTTTGTATTTCAAAAATTGTTTGTATTATTTTGTAGTTTTGTATTTTTTGTAAATTTCTATTTTTAAATTGATCAAAATGAAGACTTTAGTTCGTCTATTATTGAAAAAAATAACTAATGCTTCCTCTATGAGGAAGCAAATACATTTGCTAACGGGAAGCAAAGTGCTCGTGAAATGAGCACCATATAATTATAAATACAAACAAAGTGAAATCACTCGCGATCGAATTCACAGCTAGTTTTAATGAATTCTACTGTTTTTATATTAAATTAAAATCTTTTTTGGTTATTATATCAACTATCACATCTTTCGTTAACAATTCATCTTTTTTAGACAAAAAAATTTTACCCTTTTGTTAAAAGTAGAACTACTCTCTTAAACATACATTTTTTTGTTGAAGATTCATAATTTTTGTGGAAACTTTGTCTTTTTTGGTAAAAAATCTTTCTTTCTGGTTACTATTGCTTCCTCATACAGGAAGCTTTGTAATGCTAACATTTTCAAAAAATTTCAAATATTTTTACTTAAACCTTCCTCAATTTAAAAATGTCTAATACAATGTTCTAAGCAATTGTTCGGCTGATTTTGTGTGGATGTGTGTGTGTGTGTGTGTGGATGTGTGCGTGGATGTCACGCTTTTTTGTGAAGACGATAACTAGAAAACGGTTGCAGATAAATTGATGAAATATGGAGGGCTCATTTTTCACACTAATATCTTGAAACTGATCAAAGGATTTCTGAAAATATTTATTTCATTTTTTTTAGCACTAAATAATAATTAAAAAATCGGTTTTTTATAGTAAAACTTTTTTCATTAGCATAATTCAAAGTTGATGCAAGAATATAAAAGATTCCTTGGTTCGAGACGAATCGATTGACCCATAATATAAATATATTTTATTAAAGCGTAGGGAAGTTATGGTAATTTATATATTTTGAAAATCGGTTTTTTATAGTAAAGCTTTTTTCGTTAGCATAATTAAAAGTTTATGCAAGAACAGAAAAGTTGTGTTGATTCGAGTCAAATCGATTGACCTATGATATTAATATATTTTATTGAAGAGTAAGGAAGCTATGGTAATGCATAATATTTGAAAATACGGGTTTTTATAGTAAAACTTTTTTCTTCAGCATAATTCAAAGTTGATGCAAAGATATAAAAGATTCCTTGGTTCGAAATGAATTGAGTGACCTATAATATTAATACATTTTATCAAAGAGAAGGAAAGATATGGTAATTTATATATTTTAAAAATCGTTTTTTATAGTAAAATTTTTCTCATTCTCATAATTTAAACTTGATGCGAGAATAGAAATGTTGTGTTAATTCAAGACAAATCGATTGACCCATAGCATTTATACATTTTATTGAAGAGTAAGGAAGCTATGGTAATGCAGAATATTTGAAAACACGATTTTTTATAGTAAACATTTTTTCACTAACATAATTCAAAATTGATGCAAGGACGAAAAAGATTCCTTGATTCGAGGCAAAATCAATTGATCTATAATATTAATACACTTCATTGAAGATTAAGGAAGTTATGCTCATTTATAATATTTGAATCATCTGTTTCTAACAGAAAAACTTTTTTCATTGACATAATTCAAAGTTGACGTATGAATAGAAAAGACTTTTTGATCCTAAGTTTTCAAATAGAGTAATTCTAGCAATTTGTGTAAAGAAATCATAAAGCTGGGAAAGGGACAGGGTGCGACAGAACTTTTTCCATCCCTTTTCCAGCTCGAAAAATTATCATTTCGAATAAAAAATTTTATTTGTCTGATTTGTCTTTGTGTTAAAAAACTTTTGGTATTATTTCGTAGTTTTGCATTTTTTGTACATTTCTATTTTTAAATTGGTCAGAATGAAGACTTTGGTTTGTCTATTATTAAAAAAAAACTAATGCTCTCTCTATTATTATTATTATTATTATTATACCATTAAGCCATTTCCCTTTCGGGGTAGGCGTGACTTGCTCGGTTGGAGAATAGTAGTGTGCATATGGGTATATAGGTATAAGGTAGGTAGGAATATAGGTATGAGATGGATAGGTATATAAGTGTTAGGTATATATATTTTAGATTGATCTGGAATTCTCGTGTTATTTATTTAAATGACACGTTTACTCCGCAACACTGCTCCGACCCAGGTTGCTGATCAATCTCTCTAGCGATCACCCCAAGTGAAGAGCCTCACAAAATTGTTATGTATGGTTCTCCACTTGGGCCCATTAGTATCCAAGATCTTTGTTTCAGGCGTCATTCATTCTACTGTCACTCTGTTTACAAACTATTTGTCGCCACACTTTTCTGTCCTGGCATACTACTCTAGCTTCCTTCACGTCCATGCATTTTTTCATGCAAGCTCTTGTGTTTCTATGGCTTCTTATGTCTCTACGGATTAATGTCTCATTTACAGATTCTAACCATTCTTTCGACGGTCTACCTCTGGGCATTCTGCCATTTACTTTACCTTTATACACTTGTTTGGTCAGTCGTTCATCTTTCATTCTTTCAAGATGTCCGAACCATCTTAACTGATTTCTTTCCCATGTGTCAACTATTGTCTCTTTTGCACCACATTCTTTGAGGATTGTCTCGTTTCGGACTTTGTCCATTAGTGTTTTCCCGCATATTATGCGCAGAGGTTTCATGCCGATCGCGTTAATTTTACTCCTGTCCTTTTCTTGACATGTCCATGTCTCGCTACCGTATAGTACAGTCGGTACGAATATAGAATTGTGTATGGCCATTTTAGCTTTTTTTGATATGTTTTTATTTGTTAGGATGGACCCTGCTCTACCGATAACCTGTTTACCCTTATTTATGCGCCTATCTAACTCCCCATCTATTTTTCCGTCGCTAGTGAATAGACTACCTAGATATACGTACTTGTCAACTTGTTCTAATCTTTCATCATTTAGGACAATGTTGCACATTGTTTTCTCACTCTTTCCCTCAAACACCATGATTTTTGTTTTATTTACGTTAATTTTGAGTCCCATGTCCTTCATGCTTGTATGAAGTTTATTCAACATTCTTTGCAAGTCCTCGACTGATTCTGCCATAACAATCTTGTCATCTGCGAAAGCTAACCCACGTACCTTAACTGTTTGGAGATCTACACCTTCTTCGTCGAAGAGTGCAGTTCTTAGACACTTATCCATGAATATGATAAATAGCCACGAGGACATAACGCATCCTTGTTTCACGCCTTGCGTAATATCGAACCAGTCACTCAGTTTCCCGTTTACCCTTACGCTCGCTTTACTACCTGTATATATTGTTTTTATTGCTTGCAGGAGCCCTCCATTTACTCCGTATTCTTTAAGAACTTCCCAAAGTTTACTTCTATTTACCGTGTCAAATGCTTTTTCTAGGTCAATAAATGCACAGAAAACTTTCTTTCCTACTCTCAAGCTTTTTTCTGTGATCTGTCTTAGGCTAAATATCTGATCTGTACATGATCTTCCTGGCATAAATCCACTTTGGACTTCCCATATTTTTTCTTCTGTGATTTCCATTACCCTACGAATAAGTATTTTTGAGTATATTTTACTTACGGTACTTAGTAGGCTGATACCTCTGTAATTACTGCAGTTGTTTTTATCTCCCTTTCTTTTGTATATTGGTACGATAATCGCTTTTTTCCAATCGTCTGGGACTTTCCCCGTCTCGATACATAAATTTATTAATTCGCACAACCTGTGAGGTATGTACTCGTCACCGTATTTGAGCATTTCAGCACTAATACTGTCTATGCCAGCAGCCTTACCGTTTTTCAAGTTCTTAATTATGTCTCGGACCTCAGTGACACAGACTTTTTCAATTGGGTTTTCTAATGCATTATGTTCTATGTCGCAGTTTTGTTGTCCTATATCTTCACCTCCTAATAGTTCTTTAAAAGAGTCTTTTAAAGCGTCTACTATCCCGTCTATATCATATAGCATTTCACCTTTGCTGTTTCTCATGCTAGCAAACTCTGTACTTTTACTTTCCTTCAACTGTTTATATAGTAGTTTCATTATTCCTCCAAAACCGTTTTGTATTTTGTTCTCTTCTTCTGTTCTGATTTTTTCTTTACTCTCCTTGACTAGCCGTTTCATTTTCCTCTTTTTGTCTTTGTAATCATTTTTGAGTCTATTTCTCTCCTCATCGCTAAGACCTGTCATGTTTAATGTTCTCTTGTGCGCTTTTTTCTTTTCTCGCTGGGCTGCTTGAATTTCATCATTCCACCATGCATCACCAGACTTTCTTCCTACCACTGCCGTACCACACACTTCAATTGCAGTTTTAACAATGGTATCCCGTAATAAAGCCCACGCGCCCTCTATATCTTTATTGCTCGTAAGCGTTTCCCAAGTTGCCCTATCTATGCGTTCGCTTAACTTATTTTGAAACTCTATTCGCACTTCCGGTTTCTGTAAATTTTCAATCTTTATTCGAGTTTGTTTCGTTTTTTCTGTTCTCTTTCTTTTCCATCCCCGGCCTAAGTTTATTTTAGAGATTAAAAGATAATGATCGGTATTGCATTCGGAACCCCTCATGACTCTTGTATCTTTGACTAGTTCTCTTAGTCTTTCATCCGCAATAACGAAGTCAATTACACTGCGATTATTTCCTTTACACCAAGTGTACGTGTGGATCATTTTATGTCGAAACCAAGTATTGGTAATAAATAGGCCCTTTTCTAAGCATAAGCTAACTAATTTTTCCCCGTTATAATTTTTTCTTGGATCCCCAAATTTACCTAGTACCCTTTCTGTATCTGTATCCTGACGTTGAACGCCGACCCATCCGTTCATATCTCCTAGCAGAATTATTCTTTCACCTGGATCGCAAGTACTTATTGTGTCATTTAAAGTGTCCCAGAAAGCGTCTTTGACTTCTCGCGGCTCACTGTCAACTGGGGCGTAGCACGCTATGATAAATAACCTTCTGATTCCTACCTTCATTCTAGCCCACAACAATCTGGGAGATACAAAATCATGATCTTTGAGATGCTGTCTTGCTTTTTTATTCATAATTAAACCGATCCCTTGACAACGATTTGATTCACTACCTACTCCTGACCATATTTCAAAACCGCCTTTTAACACCCCATTTTCTATGTTTCTACTTTCGCAACCCTTTTTCTTCGTCTCAGGTACACATAAAATATCTAGTTTCCTTGC
>CAKNYM010041275.1:0-11924 GCA_932195095.1 Andricus curvator
ATGAAAGTACAAAGTACCTATCAGACCTGGATATCAATCCGAGCTACACTTTATCAAAATTTCATGATCATAGCTCTTTTACTTTTCAAGATATGGTGAACAGAAAAAAGTATCACACACACACACACACACAAGCGCGTGCGCGCGGACATTTTTTAAAAACTTTCTTTTCGAGCTGCTGGGGTCGAATTATATCAAAATCTGTCAAAAAAGTATATTCGAAAATTCAGGTAATTACAAATCTCCCTCTATGAGGAAGCAATAACGAATTGATTTATCACCAATTGAGTAATTAATTAATTACTCCGATCTGTAATTATCTGATCTCCTCGAATCTGCTTTTGTCCTTCGATAAAGACCAAAGTAAATCACCCGCCGACAATGAATACTGTTACAATATCTAAAATTGCGCAAAACATGGATCGATGAAACTTTTATTAGCTGCTAACATTTGAAAATGATACAATTTGGAAAAAAATGAGAAAAAAGGATTAGGAAAATCGGTCAATATTCTCAAGATTGAAGGTAATTTTCAATAAAATGGAAAATTACTAAAACTCCCAACAGAAATTGAACGGGTTAACCGATTTTTTTCTATCTTTTTTTAATCGTCTCGTCATTATGTAATGAACCTAATGCAGCATATTAACATCCAATTTAATTATATTTTAATAATTATCAATTTCGTTAAGCGGCTCCAATCGTGTCACTCCGTAACAATGGAAAGGACGGATGAGTTACGGCCGCCCCCCTGGGGTGAAGCAGCCTCGAAAAAGTTCACGGTGAATTACGATAAATTTCCTTTCAAATTCGGAGCGCCTGTTTTTGGTTCAACGGGGGTACTTTCCCGGTGGCGGATTGCTCGTTTACAGGCGCATAAATAAAGCAGATTTTCGATTAATAAGAAAAAAACAAAAACAAGACCATTTTTCAAAAAAAAGAGACTGACTTGTTAGGCACTATGCCCTTCAGATTATGTGGTTCAAATATTACATCGAACAATTCATCCGTTTAGCGGGATTCATGTCAAAACGAATACATGGGCTAAAAATCAAGCCTGACGAAGCGCCTTAAGTTGACTTAAGTATATTGAAAACAGTGAAATGAGTGAAGATGTTATTACAATTAAATTCTATTTATTTTATTACATTCATTTGAAAACTGACAATTCAATTCAATTGACATAATTCCGTAATGATGAAATGCCACCAATTGCATCTTTGTACAATTTAAATACATTGCGTCAATTCAAATCCATTGAGGTACATTCAATGATAGTTATACCAATTGCATTTAATTGCAAATGCTCATTTCAACATTTCCATTTAAATACAATTGGCCTTTTTCATTTGCAGGGACAGTATTGACTCAAGCCTCTTTTGCATTATTTACATGGATATAAAAGGAGAATATTCATAAACTCTCTAATATATCTTTTATAACATTATTTATAGGGAGTCTAGCACAATACTTTTTATCTTCAACTTATTATAACTTTCACTTTTAAAACTAGAGAACACTTTCAAAACAAACGACGCGACGCGCGAGAAATTCGAGGTTGGTTCGAAATTATTTTTTCTTTACACATACATGCAAAACCCTCGTTTGGCCACCGTTTACAGACATCGAAAATGGCCGATTCCGCACTGTGCGCGAAAGCAATGAGCAAAATCCACAGTATCGATGACCAAAACGCTGTTACCGGTTAGCAAAATGGTCTCCACGGTTACCAAAAGATTTTGGCCACCGGTGACCATCTAGCGTCGTAAGCGGTTACTATGCGCACATCATTTTGGGTGAGGTTGGGTTTATTTCGTTCGTGACAGCAGTGACAGTTTGTTTTCGTTCATTTTCTTTCAAGTAATTCGTTGCATGGAGAGATTAAAGAGTTTATTACAAGCTAAGGTGCAAGCAGCAAAAAAATCATAGAAATGGATTTCGCTGACGAAGACAGCATTACAAGTTTCGTTGACCTACAAGAAATGATAGAGGAAGCAGACAACATGCGACGAGTTATGTTTTCTTTTATTTTCAGGAAAGATAAAAATTTTGGGAGATATTTTTTGTCTTGCGGGGGGCTCCGCCCACCGAACCCCCCGCGGGGGCTCAGCCCCAGACCCCTCCCCAACTTTTCTTCAAGTCTACACATCTCGGGTTTTGCATAGTATTCTATAAAGAAAAATAGTGTTCGATACTCGAGTACTCACGGGCGATTTGGTCACTGTTCGTGTGAAGGAGCCGCGTGAACCCGAGGCGCCTTCACACGAACAGTGACCAAAACACCCGTTTGGCCTCTCGTATAGAAATATACTATTTTTAAAAGACAATTTAACTACTCTATTTTTGGTTGAAAATGCTTTCTTTTTAGTTAAAAATTCACTTCTTTTGTTGCACATTGTATATATTGTTGGAAATTCAATTTTTTTATTTGGAAATTTCACTATTCCATTTTTGGTTGAAAATTTATTTTCTTAATTGAAAATTTAACAATTTTGTTGAAAATTCGTTTGTTTTTTTTAGTAGAAAATTTGCCTTTTCCAGTTAAAACTTCAAATATTTAGTTGGAAATTGCTGTATTTTGTTGAAAATTTCTCTTCCTAGAAGAAACTTAATCTTCTGGTTTGAAAACTCATCATTTTGTTTGAAAATTGAACTATTTCATTTTTGGTTAATTGAAATATTAGAGATAAAAATAGTTAAAATAATTGAATTGAAAAATTATAGGTTCTAGTGAAGGAAATATTGAGTGCTTTAAAAAATATTTTTCTGAGACATTCTCGTATATGTAACGATTTTTGAAATACTGTGAAATCCTTGAATTATTGTGAGTAGATTAATTGGAAAAGGATTGAAATACACTCCGCGCTCCCTTATACGACATTCCCCTATACGTCCGCTCCATTATACGACCAGTTGCCGCTCCCCTATACGACGGAAAAGTCGTTCTCCGCCATCCCCACTCTTCCGCTCAAAGCTCGCGCGGGAAGCAAATAGTCTCGCGCGTGAATATGATATAGTCAGCTGTCAGTGACGCAGGATTCGACGCGCATGCGCACGACCACGTGAGATTGTTGGTATTGCAAGTGGAAGGGTTCCCCTTGCGCCGTCGTATAAGGGAACGTTTTCGGTCCCGAGCTCGTCGTATAAGGGAGCGCGGAGTGTATTATTATAAAATTCAGTGAAAGCCATTAAATTAATCCCTGATGGTACCTGTCAAAAAGCCCTAATATGCCAGGACCTTTAAAAGAAAAAATTTTGAAATTCCTTTCAAAATACTAAAATCAATTGAGAATTCCTTCGAATATCCCAAAATAATTTGAAACCACTATAAATGTTGTGGAATGGAAGCTTCTAAAGTCCCTATTCCTTCACAAACCCCCCACACACTTTCTTGGTGGTGGGAGGGGGACCTACAGTTTAAGGTGGGTTCCGAACCACCAATAGCAACAGCTTTAAGTACTTAGAGAACCTTTTTCTCTAGAGGTACCGGTCCCACGACTCTCCGGAGATGAACCTAGGCTAGTGTTCACCGCATGGGCCGCCGAGGCTCTTCCAGAGTGCGAGGCAGGAATCGAACCCGCAAGCCGACGGAGTGGGTCCAAAGCCTACGCCTTAACCCCCACGACCATCGTCCCACTCAACCTCTATAAATGAATATCTTGAAATATCTGAAAAATTTTGAAATTCTATGAAGCAACTCTGTTTTTCTGAATAAATTTGTTAAAATTTGATAAAGAATTATATATACATATATCAAGCTTTTCCTGCTTGAAATATTGGAATTAAATTAATTTAAATAATTGAATTGAAAAATAATGGGTTTGAGTGACAAATATATAAATATATGAAGCCCCCCCCCCCCCGCTCCATCAGCCCATGAGGTGCGGAAGTCCAAATTTTTATTAAAAAGGAAGTTTCAGTGTTATTTGAAATTTTTAGCTTTAGAAATTAATACTTCAGGGCAAGATTAATATAAATTTGTATAAAATACTCATCTGCATAATAGGCTTCAATGTTTTCTATTTTCTTTCTAATTTTTAGGCTACACTTGAATTACACTTTTAGAAATCATTTATGAAATTTTCTGTATTCAGAGACACAATTTATGAAAATAATCAAACTTTAGAATTTTGTATTTGGTTTCTTTCTCAATTTTGCGAGACACGACCTGCTCCTTCAAAAACATTTGCTTGAGTGATTTTTGAGGACAAAGAGTCCCATGTGTCAAGGGTCAGTTTACAATAACGTCGCATTTTAGATTTAACCGTTGGAAATATTGAGTGCTTTTAAAAAGCTTAATCGGAGATACTTTCGAGTATGTAAAAAATCTCTGAAATACTGTGAAGGCCTTGATTTATTGTGAGCAAATTTATTGGAAAAAGATTAAAATATTATTATAAAATTCAGTGAAAACCATTAAATTAATCTCTGGAATCTGTCCAAAAGTCCTAATATGCCAGCATTTTTAGAAGAGAAATTTTGAAATTCCTTTCAAATTCCTCATCAAATAACTATCTTTAGTATATACAGGGTGTCCCTGCACTCAAGGTACATTTTTATATTTTTGAATTCCTCATAAAAAATGGAGTTGAAAATAATAATAAAAATTAGTTGTAAAGTTAATAATTAATGAGTAATTAACAATTAAAGATTAAGCAATCGGAAGCATGCGTTAGATGGACGACAGTCCATGTGTCACTGATGAGGGTGTGTGCGCAAAAGAGTAATTTTACATTTGCAGGAGGATGTGAACATCAATTGTGCCACTTCACACGACAACTGAGCGCCGAGATATTAAATCTTAGAAAATATCTTTTCCTTTAGAATACACGTTGAATTATTTTAATCCCCTAGGAGTATTTCGAATTCTGTAGAATTCAAACGAATTCTTAGAATTCACTTGTGCTCCTTTGAATTCTTTTGAAGTTTTTTGCAATTCTCTTGAAACCTTTACAGTACACCATAAATTATTTTGAATTTCTCCAAGTCTTTTGTATTCTCTGAAATCTACTCAATTCTCTGAATTCTTCTCAATTGCCTGAATTCTTTTGAAATTCTATATTTTTTTTTCATTCTGTGAATGCTTTTGAAGTTTGTGAATTCTCTTGCACTCTGTGAATTCTTCTGAATTATCTAAATTCTCCTTAATTCTTTGACTTCTTCTTAATTCTCTGAATTCTTCCGCTATTCTCTGAATTCTTCCGAATTCTCTGAATTCTTCTGAATTTTTTTCAATTATCTGAATTTTTTTAATTCTCCGAAACCTTTTGAATTCTCTTGCATTCTCTAAATTCTTTTGAAATTCTCTAAATTTTTTTGAATTTTGTGAATTCTTTTGAAGTTTGTGAATTCTTTTGCACTCTGTGAATTCTTCCGAATTTTCTAAATTCTTCTTAATTCTATGAATTCTTCCGCTATTCTCTGAATTCTCCCGAATTCTCTAAATTCTTCTTAATTCTTCCAAATTCTTTGAATTCTCTGCATTGTTTTAAAATTTTCTGAACTCTCTAAACTGTTTTGAATTTGTTGAATTCACGATATCACTGAATTCTTTTAATGCTATTTTATTTTCTTGAAACCATTAGAATAAACTTTAAATTAGTTTTGACTCCTTTACAGCTTTTTAAATCTCTGAATCTTTCTAAATTCCTCTGGAACAATAGAATTATCTTCAGTTCTTTGATTTTCTTATTTCAATTGTAATTCAATAGTAATTAGCCAATTGATCGTGCCTCACTGGTACACACATGTACGAAAAATTTCCAAGTTTTTTTTCCTGTGGTGCGATTTTAACTATGCACAAACCTCCAAAGAATAATTTTTGAACAACATCATCACCGATATGTTTTATTTAACTTTAAATAGTTTTCAGTGATTAACAACCCCAATGAAAAGCGTCGTTGAAACGTAGTCGACCAGGATCTTTGACTCAGATGAAAATTGCACCTAAAAAAAGTAGCATGAAAATTTTTGATTGCATGCGCGCAGAAAACAGAAAAGGTCTTGTTTGACGACAAACTCTTATCTATTTTTTAAAAGATGCCAAAAGTCAGCAAAGTTGGGAATTATTGAAACTTCTCCTTGTTTTCTGAAAATAATGCATAACTTCCAGTTATATTTATATTAAAATATAAATTTTAATCATGCCACTAGAAGTGATGCATTCTTTTTAGAAAGCGTGGAGACGTTTCAATAATTCCCAAGTATGGTGACCTTTGGCCTCTTTTTTAAAAGTAATAGGAGTTTATCGTCAAGATGTGAACCTATCTATTGTCTTTTTTGTTTAAAAAGCGACGCGAAAATTTTTTAAAACATCAATTTCAATTATGTCACCGGAAGTAACGCATTATTTCCCAAAAGCATGAGAATTGTAAATAATTTCGAACTTCGGTGGCACTTGGCCTATTTTTTAAAATAAGTAAAACTTTCTTGTCAAAATAACACCTTTTCCGATGTATTACATAATCGAAAAACTGCTGAAAATTTGTTTAAAATATTTTCAATGATGCGACTGGAAGTGATGCATTATTTTTAGAAAGCAAGTAGAAGTTTCAATAATTCCCAACATGGCTGACTTTTGGCCTATTTTAAAAAATGGATAAGAACTTGGTGGCCCCAAAAGAAGACCTTTTTCATGGTCTTCCCATATCGAAAAACTGCCGAAAAAACGTTTAAAACATAAATTTCAATCATGCAACTGAAAGTGATTCTTTCTTTTTATAAAGCAAGGAGACATTTAGCCTCTTTTGAAAAAATTAATAAGAAATTTTCGTTAAAATAAGACTGTGTCTATTGCCTTCACTGTTCCAAAAGCTACCTAAAACAGTTTTAAAACATCAACTACAATCAAAATAAGACCTTTTCCGTTTTATTTCCTGATCATAAAACTCGAGAAAAAACTTTTGAAACATAATTGCCAATCATGCGACTGGAATTGATGCATCATTTTTAGAAAACGAGGAGAAGTTTCAGTAATTCACAACTTTACTGACTTTTGGCATCTTTTAAAAAATGGATGAGTGTTTTTCGTAAAATAAGACCTTTTTTTTTGTCTGTCCTGATCGAAAAACGATCGAAAAATGTTTTGAAACATCAATTCCAATCATGCAACCATTGGCAATGCATTATTTTCTGAAAATCGTGATAAATGTAAATAATTTCCAACTTGGGTTGCATTTGGCTTTTTTTTTAAATAGGTAAAAGTTTGTCGTTAAAATAAGACCTTTTCCGTTTTATTTACTAATCGTAAAACTAACGGAAAAACTTTTAATACATCAATTTCAATCATGCGACTGAAAGTTATGCATTATTTTTAGAAAGCAAGGAGAAGTTTCAATAATACCCAACATTGCTGACTTTTGGCATCTTTTAAAAAATGGATAAGAGTTTGTCGTCAAACAAGACCTTTTCTGTTTTCTGCCTATTTTGAAAAATAGGTAAGTGTCATCAAAATTACCTTTTTTATTGTCTTCGCTGATCGAAAAACTACCGAAAAGACTTTTCAAACATTCATTCCAATTATGCCACCTGAAGTAATGCATCATTTTTGTGCAACTCATGAAGAATGTAAATAATTTCAAACTTCGATGGCATTTGGCCTAGTTTTAAAAATACGGAAGAGTTTTTCCCTTGAGAGAGAATTATCCCTTGTTTGAGTTTATGATCAAAAAATTTTTTTTATGAAAAAAAATACTTAAAATACTTTTAAAACATCAATTTCCACCATGCCATCGGAAGTAATGCACTATTTTCAGAAATCGAGAGGTCTTCGTTAACAGTGACAATAATTCTAATCAGGCGTCAAAATTAAGCCTTGCTTGTTTTATTCCTTGAAGGAAAGACTACCCAAATGATTTTTGAAAAATAAGTTAAACGAATAAATGACTCATTGCAATGTGTAATCATCTAATTAGGGCTGAATCGGTCTTAAATTTTGCACGCATGTAATCAAAAATTTGCATGCTACTTTTTTTGGGTGGAATTTTCATCTGAGACAAAGATCCTGGTCGACTACGTTTTGACGACGCTTTTCATTGGTTTCGTTAATTTCTGAAAACTATTTAAAGTTGAATGAAACCTATCGGTA
This sequence comes from Andricus curvator, assembly GCA_932195095.1. Lineage (NCBI taxonomy): Eukaryota > Metazoa > Arthropoda > Insecta > Hymenoptera > Cynipidae > Andricus > Andricus curvator. Next base: position 8,087 of record CAKNYM010041275.1, read on the forward strand.
AAAATGTTGTTCAAAAATCGTTCAAAAGTCGCTCAGTTGCCGTGTGAAGTTGCACCATTGATATTCACAACCTCCTGCAAATTTAAAATTACTCTTTTGCGCACACACCCTCATCCGTGACACATGGACTGTCGTCCATCTAACGCATGCTTCCGATTGGTTAATCTTTAATTGTTAATTACTCATTAATTATTAACTTTACAACTAATTTTTATTATTATTTTCAACTTCATTTTTTATGAGGAATTCAAAAATATAAAAATGTACCTTGAGTACTGGGATACCCTGTATATATATAATAAATTTATTCTATTTATCATATGTCAATTCTCTTCTATTTACGTGTTCAAATTCAAATTGTTCCCGCTTTAAGATGGCGTCGCCGGACTTCCGAAAAGTCAGACGACGCTGCACTCATTATACGTTCCCAACTCTGGGTATACATGGTACGTACCCATCTCTGATCTCTATAGTTTTAAACAGTTTTAACCGTTTTAACTGGTTGCAAATGAATTTTAAAGTATAAATCATATTTCCCTCATAAGAATATTACTCGAAATAATTGAAAATGATCCCGGACATGCATGAAAATAGATAAAAAAAATATAGCCTGATATAGCAAAGATATTATAAACCATGTCATGAGAGTTGACGGTCGCCGTGTGGCGGCGCCAGCTATGCAGTTGGCCGAGAATTCAAATAATGGAAGGCGAAAGTGTTAAAAAAAATTTTTTGTTGAATAAAAATAATTTTCTGTTAGTTCTGGGTAAAAGACAATGATCTTTAAGATTTTTTAAATCTTTTGAGGTAAAAATAATTTGGGAAAATCATAAAATTCACTGCTTTTAGGCGTAAATCTCAAAGCATTCCTACGAACTACAACAAATTATTATTCATGCGAAATTAAATTAGACATATAATTATTTGTGTAATTTTTAAATATCCGAAAAGAAATTAGTCTAAATTTTATAATATTTTTTATTATATTATTATATAATATAATGTAATATAATATTTACTTCATTTATTTATTCATCAAATTCATTTCGGATTTTCAAATATTTTAATAGAAAAATTATGTGGTTTAATGAACTTCTTAAGAATGGGGTAGGTAAAATTAATAAAATAATACCTAAGTTATAGAATGAAATTTTTTTTTTACATATATAAATTTTTAGTGAAAGTGAAGTATTAAACATACATGTGCTGTCACCGCAACAACAAATTAATAACAATTCCTTGATAGAGAATACCCAATTTTATATATAACTGTATAGAAATTTTGATGTTAATTCAGTTTCAGAATTATATTTTAAAATATTTGAAAGGATTTTGAACATTTCACAAAGATTTCACGGATTTTAAAGATTTAAAAAAGGCGTGCACACCAGATTAAAAAGATTTCACAGCAATTTCACAAAGATTTTAAAACTTTCAAAAGATTTGAAGGATTTCAAAGATTTTAAAAAGGGTATAGCACACTAGATTTCAAAGATTTCAAAACAATTCCAAGATTTGAAACAATTGCAAAAGGTTTCAAAACATTTTCGAAGATTTTAAAAGGTTTCAGAAATATTTCAAATAATTCAATAATTTCGATGAATAAAAAAGATTTCACAAACAAAGGTTTAAGAAAGATTTCCAAAGATTTCGAACATTTTATAATGATTTGAAGAAGATTTTAAAACATTCAAAAGATTTTAAGGATTTTGAAGATTTTAAAAAGTGTATAGTACAAATATTTCAACAAATTTCAAAGATTTGAAACGATTTAAATTTTTTTTTAAAGATTTCAAAAGATTACACAAATATTTCGATTATTTTAATTATTTCAAAGTAATACAAAAGATTTCAAAAATATTTTGAAGATTTCCTTAAAAATTTATAAAGATTTCAAAAGAATGCAAGAATTTCGAAGATTTCAAAAAGGATACAGTCCACCAGATTTCAAAGATTTCCAAAGAATTGAAAGATTTTAAACGATTTCCAAATTTTTTAGAATATTGCAAGATATTCCACGAAGATTTGAAATATTTCAATGATTTTAAACCAAGAAAAAATATTTCAGAAAGATTTCACACAAATTTCAAAGGTTTTAAGTATTACAAAGATTTAAGAACGGCTTGTACTAGATTAAAAATATTTCACAAAAATGTCGAACATTTTATAAAGATTTCAAGGATTTGAAAAAAATTTCAAAAATTTTTAGAGGATTTCAAAAGATTTCACAAAGATTTCGATTATTTTAATTATTTCAGAGTAATACAAAAGGTTTCAGAAAGATTTCACAAATATTTTAAAGATTTCCTAAAAAAATTATAAAAATTTCAAAAGAATTTTAAAGATTTCAAAAAGGATACATCACACCAGATTACAAAGATTTCAAAACACTCAAAAGAATTTGAACGATTTCAAATTTTTTTGGAATATTTAAATATATTTCACAACGATTTCAAATATCCCAGTGATTTCAAACGCATACAAAAATTTCAGAAAGGTTTCACATATATTTCAAAGAAATCAGAAGGATTTCAAAAAGGGTACAGTACACCAGATTTCAAAACATTTCAAAGATTTTAAACGATTTCAAAAGGTTTCAACAAGTTTGAGAAGATTTAAAAAGATTTCACAAATATTTCAAAGATTTCGAGAAATTTCCCGAAGATTTCAAGGATTTGAAAGATTTTACAAAATTTTTTAAAGGTTGCAAAAGATTTCACAAATGTTTCACAGAAATTTCAAGATATCACGAAGATTTCAAAATATTCCAAAGATTTAAAAGATTTCGAGGACTTCAAAGACTTCACAAAGATTTAAAAATAGCCCCAAAGATTTGATAAAGACAACTTAATATTATGTTCGCAAAAAATTAAGAATTGATTTGTAATTCTGCTTTCTTTAGAAATTTTCGGCCAATGAAAAATGAAATGGCTAATTTTTTTACATGTATAACAAACGGTTATTTCATTATTTGATGTAACAAAAGATCTGGAAAAACTTGACTTCTTGACCTGGAAAGCCTGGAAAAAACCTTGAATTTTGTTCCGAAGAATCGCTGGATACCTGGTATAACTAATTTTGAAAAAGAACTCGGGGTGAACTTTTGAAAAAAATATTTCGGGTTTTTTTTATTTGACAATAACTATTTAGAGTTTAATGTTCATCTTTTTCTCTTTAGGTAAATGTTGCAATTCTTATTTCATTATAATGCTGTATTGCTTATTTTATTCCTTAAAAGATTCTCTGCAAATCTCATTGGTACGTTTTTATTACAAAAATTTTATTTATGAAAACATATTTTTTACAAAATTTATAATTCCTGAATAAAATTTTTTCATTAAAAACGTACCAATGAGCTTTGCAGAGAATCTTTTAAGGAATAAAATAAGCCCTACAGCATTAGGATTAAATATTAGTTGCAACTTTTACCTAAAGTGAGAGAGAAAAGCATTAAACCCTAATAACTATTGTTAAATAAACAATGAAAATTGTGAAATATTTATTTCAAAAGTTCACCTCGAGTTCTTTTCCGAAACTAGTTATAGCTAACAATAAAATATTTTCCTCGATTTTAGAAATCATTTTTAACAGCGATTATTTTTTAGCTTGAAATAACTTTAGTTCATGTTTAATTTAAAAACAAGTATAATGCAAATTCCCTTTTCGTTTTAACTTTTATGCTAAATTTCATGAAAATAGTTATGCCGAAAAGCAAATTTTTAAATGAATTTATCTGTAAATAGATGCAGATTATTACATCTTAAGGCCATGTTACGAGTGGGTCACGTGATCGGATTCCTACCTTATCGACACTTTTTTTCAAAATCAACTTACGTTC
>CAKNYM010041278.1:0-12259 GCA_932195095.1 Andricus curvator
GTTACAATTATGTGACTATTCGGACTAGTAACTGTGTTAGCTGGGTAGGTTCAAAATTATCAAAGTGGCGACGATTTGTTTGAAAATATAAAAGTCGTTTTTCACACAAACCCACATTTTTATTTTCTGTTGAGTTTGGCCTTCTATAAGGAGGAAATTCTGTGAGTTTTCTATGGGCCTAATCATTTTTGTGAACGTGAAAATTGTTTTTCAAAAAATTAAGTTTTAACATTTTTCTTACATACAACGACAGATTTGACAAAATCTAGGAAAAAATTGACTCGTTTTAAAAAGTTCTACAAAAGATTCCTCTCGCTGTTTTGTGATATCTTGCATCGTTTACGAGAAGAAATCGAAAATTATATTTTCAGGAAAAAAGTTCTGTCGGCCACAAAAATGGATAAGCCCGCGTAAAACTCAAAGGATTTATTCCTTACAGAAGGACAAATTCAGCAAAAAATTAACAAACAATATAAGTATGGGGATTTTTTGTGAAAACGGACTTTCAATTTTTTCAATCAAATCGTCGCCACTTTGTTAATTTTAATCTTTTTTCAAATTTTTCGACGGATTTCAAGTAATGGACGGAAATCGTTAACTTCTACGCACATGTGATATTCACTTTTTTGTCGCTCTTTGCTTTTTTAAAAATACATGCAATTGATAATTTTACGTAATGGGGTCAAAAATACCCCCTGTCCCCCACATAACAGACCAAAACGAAACACGACGCCCTCTCCGCTTTTTTAATGTTGCGTAATGTGTCAACGCTCCCTAAGCTTCTAAATCATAAAAAGTAACTGTGTACAACAAAATAGTGATCCTTTACCCGTATAGAAATAAAATGTTGTTGTAAAATATTAACATACCCAAGCTCTCTGACGATAGCATTTATAAATATTTGTTTTCTCCTGATTTAAAAATTAAAAATGTCTGTTATTAATCACATTAAGTAAAATAGTAGAAGAATTTAAAAAATAAAACACCTCAATTATTTTCAAGATTTTAATAATACTCCACGATTTTCCAAATCGAGAAATCAATGTAAGAGATTAGATAACCCAGTACCCTTTAAAAGAAACAAGCACACCCTAACCCTTATCACTACCCCAATAACTAAGGTACCCTCCCCTGTCTCACAGATACGGTGGTTTAGAAATAGATTGGTTTCCGATCGAGTCGAACGACCAATACCATCATTCAAAATAGTCTAGCAGTTCATCCTCGTTTATTCATCCGTAGTCGAGGATCGATGAACGCGAAGCGAAGAACGAGCCGACCGTGGCGGCGAAAATGATTTTTCTCGTTTCGTTTCCGCCGTTAGCCTCTTTTTCAGCGCGCCGGCCGATAAGCACCGTCGACCGACGAAGCGTGCGTGGTTTAGACAGGGTGAAAAGGTAAAAACTGCGGTGGGAAGAGACGAAAGAGAGCCGCGGATTAAAACGAGCCTGGGTTTGGGGTTGAGAAGAAGAGAGGGCTCAGGGGTGTGTTCAGTTGCTGTGTTGGTTCTAGGGGTAAATGGTAAAATGGTAAAATGGCAAAATGGAATGGGAGATTATTCGCCCCTAACAGAGATTTTCGCGCGATCTGCTCGTGGTCGTCGACTCTCGCTGATTTATGACTAGCCATCGTTATTCCATGTCCTCCAGACTTTGGCGGGATTTCCTAGTTCACTTTGGGAGTAGTAAAGTTAGCCTATAATAGTGTAGGTGGTCGTTATTACCAACTAACGATGGGTAGGTGGATAACTCGTTCTCCGGAAACTTGTCCGAAAAATATATTTGACCACGAGATCCTTATCGTTGGATGATGAGGAGTAAGGGTGAAAAAGTGAGGATGGGGGAGTCTGAAAAGAGAGAGAGAGAGAAAAGGAAGATTAAAGGTGAGGGGAAAAAAGTGAAAGAGACTCGAGGCGCCCGACCCACCCGACCTACACCAACCTTCCGTTTCCCTTTTACGAGGTCCTGGCAGTTCGTATAAATGCACGTACCCAACATTTTACAAACCCATAACTTTAACGATACGTGCATGTAGGCAGTATTATACCTACGTAGGTCGTCGCACTCCATTCGAATTGTTTCTAAATGGCCTCACACTTCGTTCGCTATATCGCTTAACTTCTCGCCGGCTTTACGTTAAATTACAAAGCCACGTGTATTCCCTTTTCTCTTCTTATCTGCGCTTTCGCCTAAGATGCGTTCGTTAATTAAGTAAGACTTCAAATATTCCAGAAAAATTAATCCAAACCAATGTGGGAGTTCAAAGGGGGAATCATATTTCGTAATTTTGAACTAACAATACGCTTAGAAAAAAATGTTATCAGAGTGTCTAGTCTAGAACGCTTCGTTTTCCATTTTTTTTCGCTTGAATGCTAATACCTCGCAAAAGTTGCACATCCAAATCAACTTTTCACTTGAAAACGCCTTTTTCGATTACACAATATCTTCTGTTCGTTCTTTGTACTTGAAAATAAAAAAAAATCTTATTAGCTCAAAAATACTATCGAATTCTTTATATGTGCGATTATTACGAGTAAACAATAATATAAAATTAGAAATTCAAAAGAGAATTTTTCGCTCAATTGATAGTTTTTTGAAAACGAGCAAAAAATATGTTTTTTTTTTGTTTGAGGTAAATGCACACTTTTTTGGATAATTTTTAAAATGTCGAACCTCAAATTTCTTCTGCTTGAACCAGAGAAGCATGTTGTTATTTTTTTTCGTGGTATTTAAAACGTTTCAACATTGAAACAAATATTCTACAAAAAAGCAGAATGATAGTACCTTTCTATGGTTCAAGCTGAAGACATTTCAGGTTCGACATATTCAACTTTTTCCAAAATGTGTGTAAAAAGTAATAAAGAAAAAATGTTTTTTGCACAATTTCGAAAAATTACAAATTAAGCAAAAAAATTTAGTTTGTTTTTCTAATTTTATCTTAGTATTCACTATAGTAATAACCGTACGTATATAAAAATTTCTAGAATTTTAGAATCAATAGGAAACATTTTCATTATGTTTCAAACATTTGAATTTTCAAATCCAAAGGAGATATTGTCCGATCGAAAAATGGTTTGCAAGTGAAAATTTGGTATGGGTGTGCAACTTTTTCGGGGTATTTAAATTCAATGAGATAAAAAGTTAGAAAACAATCTACTTTCACATACATAAACATAAAGGATCTACTTTTGAAGGAGGGCTGTTGATTAAATTAACATTTTTCTGCTCAGTATGGAAAATATGGAGAAACGGTTAGAGGAAGGGGCCTTAAATTTGTCGAAATATTATGGTATACGTAATTTTTAACTGCCCCTTTTAGTTTGCAAAACTTAATTTTTGTTGGTAGAGCCCGCAACTTTTATTTTCACAGCTGTGGATTTTTATCGCGTGGTTAAATACATTTTTCACTGTGAGTTAAAATTGAACTAAATTTCTTGAACTTTGATACAAGATTATAAGTCCGACATTTACATAGGTGCAAATGGGAATGAGTTACGTAATTGAATCGAACTGAGATCTAAAAAGTGAGACGAACTGACCAAAATGACGCTCCAAGAGCTACTTACAATAGGCCAGGATCCCCTTTATTTCGATAATGTTTAAAATAGAATCTTTAGAGATATGTACATTTAAGAAACTTTTAAACAAGTCATGCTATGTCGCCATAAGAATTCGTTGAAGAAACTGATTGTAGAAATTGTAAAATTATTTGACGAAATTCTGATATCCTACAATAATTCATAAATAATTGAGAAAACTTATATCTATAGATTAAGTAGACTCCCAAACTTCTTCTATATAGTACTAATTAGGGACGTAGAAAAGTTTTAAAAAAAACTTCCAGTAAAAATTATTCAGTGAAAATATTGTCACTATTAAGTTATGTCAATCAATATTTGATCCATTTAAAATGAAGAATTTTTTATACAGTTGTTCTTCACTGTACACACTGTTCAAAAATTCTTAAAATAATTATAGCTAAACATTTTTTTAACATAAATTTAGAAGTGAACTTAAATTAAATAAAAATGTATAAGTGTATCAGAATTTAAGAAAACGTACTATTAAATTCTGAAATTTAGATATCGTTACTGTAACAATTTTAAGTAGCCTTTTTCACTGTGAAGCCAAATTATTTTTAAAAGAAACGACCACACCGGTTTTGGGCTCAAAATTATATTTCTTTTTTAAAATAAGACTAAATTTCTTAAAACATAACTTTTTTTCAAGTGAAATAATATCAAACTATATATTATTTTTAAATATGTCAACTTAATCTAGTTCAAATGAGGGTTAAACAATCATATACAATTAAAAATTTGAATAAAACATTGCTGGAAACTATTTCGTATCCCTCTATATGGTGAACAACCTTTTTGAATAATGATTATCTTGACATACGAAAAATCCGTAGATACTTAAAATTTGCAAATCTATGCGGCAAAAGCCTAATTAATCTGCATTTTTAATACATTTTTAGTCTTCATCTTTGTGTTTAAGCAACGCCGGAAATTTAAATTTAAAGTCTTTCGAGATCGACAAGTTTTTCAGCGTTCAGGTTTGAAATACGTAAGCTAAAAACGATAAAACTGAACCATTTGAAATAGAAACGGTTAATTTTTAACGTTCCCAACATTGGAATTTTATTTCAAAATTCAACAGCTTGAAAATCTGAACCATGCCAGTTTGTTGATTAGTGCAATCTTACTTTGATATTCACAGAAAAAACTAGGGATTCAATTTTGTTTCAAATAATTTTCTTAAAAACTCATTTTAAACTTCTATGTTCGCAATCTTGATCAATATAAAAAATCAAAAACAGTTGAATTGTTTTCAATATTCGTATTGCTCAATGTGGACCAAGTATAGCTCAATTTCGTTTCAGTATATTTTGAAGCTGTTTCTTTGTTAAAAATGAAACTTTATTTTTTGATGCGTGTTCCTCTTCTAAATGAAATAATTTTAAATTAAAGCATTGAATTAGTATACGCTGTCGGACTACATTCGTACAAAATTAAAAAAATTGATTCAAGTATATAGAAAGCTCAAAATTGAATTCAGGCTTTCCACGGTACGGTTGAACCAAGTTTAAATGAAAGTTCTAGGTAAATGCGATTTTTTTATTGTATATGGTAATATGGCATCCCTCGAATATTTTAAGATGAAAATGAAAATAATCGGTCGGGTGCTTTTTGAAAAAAGTCGATATTTGTATTTAATTACTAAAAAATGGAGAAATTTTCATGAGAAAATAATAAATATAAATAATTCAAATAAATAAATACTAATAAATAAATATATAAATATTCATAAGAAAATATGGTTACAAATTTTGTTATAGATTTTTTTATTAAATGTTAATAAATTTTAATATAAAAATGAAAATAATCGAATGGGCGTATTCTGAAAAAATTGGGTTTGAGTCTTTAATTAATATGAAATGACAAAATTGGATTGAAAGAAAATATTTGATTGTGGTATTCCAAAATTTTATTGCGACTCACAATTAAACGTTAGTTCAATAATGAAAAGTAATATACTTTTTAAAATGACCGTAAATAAACTACTCGTATTGATATTTATATTCAATAAAATCTGTTTGGACAAACATGGAGACCGTTAAATTTGCACACGGCTCTTACTAAGTGCTGTTGATATTCTGGATGGCTGAAGTGAACTTAAGATATTAGTGGGGTGACATAAAATCACATTCAAAGAAAAAATCGATCACAAAATATTGTTAACCGTTATTTACCCTGTAATCTTATAAAAATTTCTTAATTTCTTAGTAATGAAATATAAAGAAATTACGCGCTAAGCTTGAGCACCCCCGGTTGCGCGGGGAAGCTGTTACACTTCGCGTTCGTGTTCGTACCTTTAATGCGTGCACTTCGACAGCATTTTTCAAATATTATAAAATATTGTAACTTAAATCGAAAACTGTGATTCAAACCCCTACTGAACTGCAGTCATAAATTAGAACTGAAATGGTTTTTCAATTTATTTTTAAGACAGAAGGTATGATTTTCGATATAATGCTAATCAAAAAATAATTTTTTAAATTTACTAAACAGAGAAATAAAGCCAGACTTCGATTCCGTTCCTTCAAAGTTCGGTTCTAAGTCAGCTTCCAAAAATTTGTAGTCAATTTGAGTAATCTACTTGATTGTTAATTATCTAGAACTTTTTAAATGTGTGTCCAACTGATAAATTTTATTAAGATATTTTCGAAATATATTTTATAACTAATCAAAATTTCGATTGGAATTTCTTAATCTATCAGAAACATAGATTTTTCTATTTTGCAAGTCCTTTTGTCATCGACTACAAAATTTGACAAAATTACTTAAAGTCTCAAAAAAAATTTGTTTCAATTTTTTAAAATTCTCTAATTTTGTTTATTTTGATCAGAAATATGTGGTTAACGAACTTGACCTTAATTTTGGGACTCTCAAAATGTATAACAAAGGCTAATTAGATTGGCCAAATCCTTGAAAAGTTAGATTGGCTACAACATTCAGGTAACCAAATATGCAGACATACATAAAAACATACATACAAACAGAAAGACTCTGAAAACATGTTATAATTTTCGGAATTTGAGAGAGACGAAACGTAAAGATCCGTCAAAAAGTTGAAATAGAAAATTTAGACTATTCCATTACACTCTCGTGAATGAGAATGTAAAAACCTCTCAGATTATTTTCATTTTCATCCTAAAATATTCGGAGCACCGTGCTTCAAAAATAAACAAAAATTTAGAAAGCCCTAATAGGAAGCCTTTGAAAAATGATTATGCATGATAATAATTTTGATAATTGTAAAAATAATCATAACAATTATGTCCGATGACTTGTAAAAAAAATCATGGTACTGAAGTTTCTAAAGTTAATGTATACCGAAAAATAAAACATGTCCTTACCTGAAATATGAACTACGAATTTTGTAACGCTGGATGCCAAACATCTGTAAAAAAGAGTTTCATCCCCCTAGCTGCCGGAAAAAGCAGTCATTTTCAAGACTTAAATCTCAAAAATCGGGAAAAAACTCTAAAATGTATTCCAAGTTTCCTACATAAAATCCGAGAAATTAATTTTGTACATTTTAGTGGCAAATAAGTGCAAAAAGGTTTCATTCCCCTAGCTGCCGGATAAAGCAGTAATTTTATGACCCTAAGTCAAAAATATAAAATGGGTTGAAAATGACCATCAAAATAGAACATTCATTTCTCAAATTTTAGGTAAGAAACTTGGAAAAAAAATTTAGATTTTTGAGATTTAGTTGTTGAAAATGACTGTTTTTCTGACAGTCAGGGGATTGAAACTTCTTTCGCATTTATTTACCATTAAAATCTACAAAATTCAAGCCTCCGATTTTAGATAAAAAACTTAGAACACATTTTAGAATTTTTTCGATTTTTGATGTTTAGGGGTTGAAAACGACTGGCTTCCCGGCAGCTAGGGTGGTTTAACTTTTTTTTTGCAATTATTTACCATTAAAATTTACAAAATTCATTCCTCAGATTTTAGGTAAGACAACTTCGACACATTTTAGAGTTTTTTCCGATTTTTGAGATTTAGGGGTTGAAGACGATTGCTTTCCTCGGCAGCTAGTGTGGTTTCACCTTTTTTTGCAACTATTTACCATTAAAATCTACAAAATTCATTCCTCAGATCTTAGGTAGGAAACTTGGAACACATTTTAGAGTTTTTTAGGATTGTTTAGATTTAGGGGCTGAAAAAGACGGCTTTCCTAGCAACTAGGAGGCCGAAACTTTTATTTGCAAATATTTAGCATTCAGCGCTAAAAACTTCATACTTCAGATTTTAACTGAGGACATTTTTTATTTTTTGTTTCACATAAATGTGGAAAACTTTAGTTTCATAAGAAATCAAGCATTTATGTCTGGATCCTAAAGCCTATTATAACATCAAAAAAGAAGAATCTATTGTTCATAAGAATGATAGTAATAATCACTGCTCTATGCCTATTTATGCAAAATTAGATTATTGCTCATATCTCGTAAAAAAATGGCCAACCGCAGCTAAAAAAATAAATAATATTTATGGAGGCATATGTAATTTATTCGGAAAACACTTCCTGCTCGAGCTCGAGTGTTATACATTTTTTGGAATCAGCGGAATCCTGCATGTAAGCTTATTCGTACGCTTCGCGCTAGTGTGTACATTCGAATATCAATTAACAGGCGCTAGATCACAACACCCCCTCTTTCAGCTTCTCACTCCCCCACTTTCCCTACCACCGCGCGCCCTCCCCCACGAACATGTCAGCACGCCTCCCATATATGTATACACATCATTGCATACATCAAGTATGCATGTGAATACATAGTATACATTTGCGAACTCTGCGGGTGTTACGATATGCGGATAGCAAGTAAATATGTGCCCTTCATTAAAAAAATTTGAATACTAATTTATAGAATGTTCGATTTCATATTTGCAAATGAATATTGATTTTGTTAAACAGGCTTTGATATTCAACTTTTTCTTTCATTTGTTAGATAAATTTAAACTTTATCAACTTCGTCAAGAAGATAAACTTAACCGTTTCTAGGCATTGAAGGAAACCTTTGCAAATTGTTGAGCTTTCACTATAATCTCGAGAATAAATTAGTAAAGTCAATGTACGATCTCGTCGTTTTCCATGATAAGTTTTTATTTATTTATTTACTAGTTTATATGCCAATATAAATTAATTTTAATGATCAAATCAGCTCCAATTTATTATCAGGACAAAATGATAAAACTCTTCACAGAAAATCCTGTGGTATTACTTTTGTTCTTGAAGTTGGATAAAAGTGATTTGCAGCAGAGAGATACGCATTCGATTAAAATAATCCAGATTTAATATGAAAATTATTTGATAGTTGCGCGTGAACATTGAATGTGTCTTAGGGGAGATCTTTGAACAAAAACAACACGACTTTCAGTTGCTAGGATCGCGAAGTTGGACTCGAACATTTTTTTGATTCTCGAAAGTGAATCGTTTTGATGTTAAATGGAATAATGAATTGAGCTGCAACACTTTAGATACCCTAGGATTTACTGTGTTTGCAACTATAAAATACATTAAAACATTTTATGGAACTTTTTCTCACTCCACGTATAACTGAAATGTAATTTTGAATGTATAATATTATACTAAAACACGAGTGTCTTAAAGTTAGCTCATTTAAATTTTTTGCTTTCACAATTAAATTCAATTCAGAAAATGGCAAAATTCACGTTTTTTAATCAAATTCTTAGACTCCAGTGCGACGAGTAATTTCAAAGCAATTTTGCATACGAACTTTTCTAGTGGATGAGTAAAGTTACACAGAAAAAACTGGGGTTTCCATTAGAACCCATTTTTGGTTCCAAAGGAGCTGCAACAAAAATGAACCCCACTTGCTGAAAAGGAACCCAAAACGATAAATGAGCTCTAAATGATACCTCAGTTGGGGTTCTAAAGGATCTCAATTGTAAATGAGCCTATTTCTAAAGAACCTATTTTTCGCTTTGCCCACTTCGACATTTTGTTTAATTAATAATACAATTTTTACCTGAAAGCACACATGCAATCAAACTCTGATGGACATAACTTCATGAAGACAATGAAGGTACACAATATTACCGTGATTAAAATAGATATAATGACTTGATAGATGTAATTTGCAGGTTATGTAACAAGCTTGTAAACATAAAGGCTTATTCATATGCAAGAAACTTTTCGACATGTCACTTTTTAAAAGTACAAATATATATTATTAGAAGTGATGTAGGGTCATTGAAAAAATAAAATTTCCTTTGTTTTATAATTTTAACATAAAATATAAAAATAGATAACCAATTTGACTGTAGAGAAACGAATTTCTTTAAAGTCTTAATGCGCATGCGTCGCACCATCACCCTCACTGCATGTTGATCGCGCGCTTATTTGAAATGATAAAATGTGCAAATCAATTTTTTACAACATAATTATTATAATATTATTATAATTATTGTTTAATAATTTTAAAGTACAAAAAATATTATGAATCATTCAGAATTGGCATTTGTGAAGAAAAGTCTTCCTTCTTTTGAATTTAAAATCAATAATTCATTTGTAAAGAGTAAAATCAAAGAATTAATTTACCTTTTACTCTAAAAGTATATTTTGTGATCTGAAAATTAATTTCTTTGATTCTAAACTAATGACTTATCATAAAAAATTAATTTACACATCTGATATTTTCAAAAAAAATCATATACAGCGAAAAACACGATAATTGACAGAAATGGACTTGTAGATTGAACTATTTAAAAACTGTAACAGATTGAACTATTTTTAAATTTAAACATTAAAAATTGTGATATTTACAGGTGCAATAGTTCAAAATTGTATTAAATACATGCAGGAATCATCACAACAACTGGTTTTCCTTCCCCAAGCACATACATTTTCAGGGTGGCGATTCGGCGGACAATTTCAAATTCCCGGTTATTTTCCGGTTTCTCCCGGTCAAGTTTTTCAATTTTCCCGGTCAACTAAAAGTAACATATTCATATTTGCCGTAAAACGCAAACATTTATTTTAATTCATGACGTTCACTCTGAACATCCTTTAACACAACAGAACAAAACATTGCAAAATAAATGAATTTTCAAAAAATACTTGAATTTTCCACCAAAAATATCAATTTTTCACAAAAAAATGAAATAGTTAAACTTTTCAACCAAAGTGATGAATTTTCACGATTAAACGATAAATAAGTTCCAGAAAAGGGAGATAATATGTGAACAAAGCTTTTATAAAAAAACAGATATTTATCAGCTGAACCCTTACGAAAAAGAAATTACATTATAGAGGTTAGACCCAAAATGTATATGTATAAATGAAGATCGCTGCCGGCTGTTACCGCCATGTTACTAGTCTGACTGGGAACGGTTGCAAACAAGCCTCCCTAGTAAACTACGGCGATTATGCCGTTACCTGCTAGGAGACTGAGATACAAGTAACAATTCCTCTGATAACATGTGATCATTCAGGAACCTTTCAGGATGGTAACAGGTTAGCTGGGTAAGCTCTTCGACGGATTTCGAAAGAGGATGGTAAAACTCACCAGAATCCAAATAAAAATTGGAATATTTGAATCAGATCGAAAACTATAGAATTTTGAAGAAAAAATTTGTGTGTTTTTTTTAAATAGACGTCACAATTGAAATACTCGTGACATCGTGGAAAAACACATATGTCATCGCTGAGAGATTTTGCGAGCTGCTGATATCAAATGCATTCGAGCCAAAGAATATAATTTATTGTATCCAGTGTTCAGTTACTTTAATTTTATTGAAAATTGTTGAGTGATTAAAAATTCTTTCAAAACCAAATTTTAAATAGAATAATTTAAATTAGTCACCTTAAGGGCATGCTCTTCGGTGATCACGTGACCAAACCAGTCCTTGGTTATATGAAATTTTTTTTGGTGTTCACCATGTCCAAACGCAATGATATATCGATCTCAAAATTTGGAATATAGGAAATGGGACAATAAATTGCGTTTGTATATTTAGTTTGAGTAATAATTTTGAAAAAAATTATTTATGTAAAAAATAAATGTGCAATATTATTTTCATTTTTTTGGTGCTCACTGCGTCCACACGGATTGAGATATCGTATTTAGAATTTGAACGATTGAATAAAAAGCACTAAAGAACGTTTGTATACATCAATATGTTTATAATTTCAAAGAAATTTTATTGATAATTTAATAAAATAGGATATTACCACTCGAGTCGAGCACTTTGCAGGTAATGTTTGGTTTGATGCATTTCAGATTTATTGATTCGCGTATGTTGATAACTGACACAAATTTTGGACTAAATCGTCGAAACATTTAAAAAAATCAATATAAACAATAACATTTGCACATTTGTTGCAAATCAAAAAATAAGTATCTGCACACACGTAACCTGTCATTATTTTTGGAGCATTCTTAGCAATTTCTAGCGGAGAAAAAAAGAAGCTTTCAACGTCGGTAAAGTAGAGATCACATGACCAAGCTAGGTTATGAAATTTTACACATTATTTTTTACATGGATAATTTTTTTCAAAATTATTACTCAAACTAATTATACAAACGCAATTTATTGTCTTATTTCCTATATTCCAAATTTTGAGAGCGATATATCATTGCGTTTGGACATGGTGAACACCAAAAAAAATTTCATAACCAAGGACTGGTTTGGTCACGTGATCACCGAAGAGCATGCCCTTAA
>CAKNYM010041282.1:0-28430 GCA_932195095.1 Andricus curvator
TTGGTTGAAAATTAACTTTGTTCTGGAAAATTAATATTTTCCTAATGGAAATTCAACCATTTGGTTGGAAAAAAAATTATGTATTTTGTTGAAAAGTTAACAATGATGGTAGAATTTCCAAATTTGGTTGAAAATTAACTTTTTGTTTGGAAATTTAACTTTTTTGTTGAAAATTCGTCTTTTTGGTTTGAAAATTGTAAAATATTCAACTATTTTGCCGAAAATAAAATTTTTTGTTGGAAATTTAACTCTTTTGTAGAAAATTCCTCTTTTTTGTTAGAAAATGGTAGAAAATTCAACTAATTGGTTGAAACTTCACTTTTTTGATAAAAATTTAACTATTTTGGTAGAAAATCCGAGTTTGGTTGAAAATTAACTTTTTTGTTATAAATTTAACTTTTTTGTTAGAAATTTAACTTTTTTGTTGCAAATTCGTGTTTTTAATTTGAAAATGGTAGACAATTCAACAATTTGGTTGAAAATTAACTTTCTTGTGGAAAATTAATATATTTCGTTGTGAAAATTTAACATTTTGTTCAAAGCTCATTTGTTTTGCTGAAATATTATCTATTTTCGTAAAAAGTCTAAATTTGGTTACATATTAACTTCTTTGTTGAAAATTCGATTTTTTTTGGTTGAACATTCGTCTTTTTTATTTTAAAATGTTATAAAATTTAAGTCTTTGGTTGAAAATTAACTTTTTTCTTAAAAATGAATATTTTCTTAATGAAAATTCAACCATTTAGTTGAAAAAAAATTATGCATTTTGTTAATAGGTTAACAATTTTGGTAGAAAGTCCAAATTTGGTTGAAAATTAACTTTTTTGTTGAAAACTCAACTTTCTTGTTGAAAATTCGTCTTTTTGATTGGAAAATGGTAGAAAATTCAACAATTTGGTTGAAACTTCTTTTATTCTGTTGAAAATTGAACTATTTTGGCAGAAAGTCCAAATTTTATTTGAAAATTAACTTTTTTGTTGGAAAATTAAATTTGTTGTTGAAAATAAATATTTTCAGTTTAAGGTTCAACCATTTGGTTGAAAATTCATGTATTTTGTTAGAAATTGAATTATTTTGTAGGCAGTTTGAATTTGGTTGAAAATCAACTGTTTTTTGGAAATTTAACTTTTTTTTATTAAAAATTCGTCTTTTTGATTTCGAAATGGTAGAAAATTCAACTGTTGGGTTGAAAATTAACTTTTTGGTTGAAAATTAATATTTTCGGATTGAAAGTTCATTTATTTTATTAATAACTTAACTATTTTTTTAGACAGTCCAAATTTGGTTGAAAATTAACTTTTTTGTTGGAAATTTAACTTATTGATTTGAAAATGTCAGAAAATTCAACTATTTGGTTGAAAATTAACTTTTCTATTGAAATTCAATAATTTCGGTATGAAGCTTCAAATATTTGGTTGAAAAGTACCTTTTTTTTGAAAATTTCTTCCTTTTGGCTTGAAAATTCATTTTTGCTGTAGAAAAAATTCCATATTTTTTGGGTAAGATACAAATGTTTGGTTCAAAAACTTTATAAAAAATGTTACTTACTCTAAAATATTTAAATTAAGGAATTAAATTCCAAATATGTAATTCAAAATTCAAATTCCACTTTAACGTCCAAAATTTAAAGCTTGTTCGATTATTTGCTTTTTTAATTTCCAAGAATCTTAAATAATGATAAAATGTCGTTGATATTATTTAACAATTTTTTCATATTCAATTTTTTGTTTTTTATTTATAATTTCTAAATGAAGTTGAGATATTTTAAGATAGAATTCATTAGTCATAGAAAATTTCTGGGATTAAAAATGGTTAACCTTTTGGCAATCACCTATATACTTGTGCAATTCTCTTTTATTATGTAAATAATAAAAATAAATATATGGCAGCATAAAACAAGAGAATAAGGTTAAAAAATGTTAAAAAATACTCCTAATACATTTTTCTAATAATTTAAAAAAACGTTATGCCTTTTTAAAGCAAGATATTCAAGGAAAAGGAATTAAAGCAAACATTTTCAAAAATTTGATTAAGAATGTATTTTATCCTATAAAAAAAATGGACGATTACACATTCTTAAAATAAAAAACAGTATTTTTTTTCTTCTGCTTTCGAAGTATTTTATATCAAAAATAAAAATGAAAGTTTTGAGCACTTTCTGAAATAAGTACTATTTAAACTTAAGATCAATTTTTTCAGCTTATTCTGAACTATTGTTTGGGAATTGTTATTTAAAATTAAGAACTGAGTTTAAAAGTTTTATAAAAGAATTAGATCAATCGAAAACTGTGTGTCTTATCAAAGTCTAATTGAATAATCTTTAATTCATTCATTATTAAATTAATGAATAAAATAATTATTAATAGTTATACAGAATGAAGATTATTTTAAACTAACTTCAAAAATAAATTTTTTTTTCGTTGAGAAATCGGGTTTGAAATTTCATAAACAGTCGCGTAGAATTCAGTTTTTTTGTCTACGAAAATATAAAACTCTGAGATTCTGTTGAAATGTTACATTCTTTTTAGATCATGATTATTCATTTTCTTGAATGCTGAAGGTTGTGATTTCCAATTGACTTTTTCCAGATCCGAGAATATAATGCAAAGTCACTGGATTTATAATCAACTTTTTTTTTCCGTGTACACTATAAGAACATTCCTCAAAATTCTAACACACTTAAGTAATACATGCACTTGTAACAATTCATAAAGGATCTTTTTGCTTCCTCATATAGGAAGCTTTGTAATGGTAACCTTTTCCAAAAAATTTAAATTCATTTAATTAAACCTTCCTCAATTTAAAAATGTCTAATACGATGTTCTCAGCAATTGTCCGGCTGTGTGTGTGTGTGGATTTCACACTACATGATAACTTGAAAACGGTTGCAAGATAAATTGATAACATTTGGAGGGCTTATTTTCCCCACTAATATCTTGAAACTGACAGAAGGATTTCTAAAAATATTCATTGCATTTTTTTAGCACTCAATAATTTTTTTAAAATCGGTCTTTTATAGTAATACTTTTTTCACTAAAATAATTCAAAGATGATGCAAGAACAGAAAAAATGTGTTGATTCGAGTCGAATCGATTGACCTATAACATCAATACATTTTAATGAAGAGTAAGGAAGCTATGATAATGCATTATATTTAAAAATATGGTTTTTTATAGTAAAACTCTTTCCTTCATCATATATCAAAGTTGATGCAAGAATATAAGAGATTTCTTCGTGCGAAACAAGTCAATTGACCTGCAATGTTAATAAGTTTTATTAAAGAGTAGGGAAGTCATGGTAATTTATATATTTTGAATTTCGTGGTTTTATAGTACAACTTTTTTCATTAACATAATTCAAAGTTGATACAGGAACAGAAAAGATGTGTTGATTCAAGACGAATCGATTGACCTCTAATATTAATACATTTTATTGAAGAGTAAGGAAGCTATGGTAATGCATGATATTTGAAAATACGGGTTTTTTACAGTAAAACTTTTTTCTTCAACGTCATTCAAAGTTGATGCAAGAATATAAGAGATTCCTTGGTTCAAGACGAATCGATTGACCTGTAATATTAGAACATTTCATTTAAGAGTAAAGAGGTTATGGTAATTTATATATTTTGAAAATCGGTTTTTTATAGTAAAACTTTTTTCATTAACATAATTCAAAGTTGATACAGGAACAGAAAAGATGTGTTGATTCGAGACGAATCGATTGACCTCTAATATTAATACATTTTATTGAAGAGTAAGGAAGCTATGGTAATGCATGATATTTGAAAATACGGTTTTTTTATAGTAAAACTTTTTCCTTCAACGTAATTCAAAGTTGATGCAAAAATATAAGAGATTCCTTGGTTCGACATAAGTCGATTGAACTATAATATTAATGCGTTTTATCAAAGAGTAGGGAAGTTATGGTAATTTATATATTTTGAAAATCGTTGTTTTTATATTAAAACTTTTTTCATTAACATAATTCAAAGTTGATGCAACAACAGGAAGGATGCGTTCATTTGAGACGAATCGATTGACCTATAATATTAATACATTTTATTGAAGAGTAAGAAAGCTATGGTAATGCATGATATTTCAAAATACGGTTTTTTTTTAAAGCAAAACTTTTTCCTTCAACATAATTCAAAGTTGATGCAAGAACCTAAAAGATGCCTTGGTTCGAGACGAATCGATTGCCCTATAATATTAATACGTTCTATTAAAGGGTAGGCAAGTAATCGTAATTTATATAATTTGAAAGTCAAAGTTTTTATAGTAAAACTTTTTTCATTAACATAATTCAAAGTTGATACAGAAAAAAAAGATGTATCGATTGGAGGCGATTCGATTGACCTATAATATTAATACATTTTATTGAAGAGTAAGGAAGCTTTGCTAATGCATGATATTTAAAAATACTGTTTTTTTATAGTGAAACTTTTTCCTTCAAAATAATTCAAAGTTGATGCAAGAATATAAAAGATTCCTTGGTTCGAGACGAATCGATTGACCTACAATTATACTACATTTTATTAATGAGTAGGGAAGTTATGGTAATTTATATATTTTGAAAGTCAATGTTTTTATAGTAAAACTTTTTTCATTAACATAATTCAAAGTTGATGCTGGAACAGAAAAGATGTGTTTATCCGAGACAAATAATTTGACACATAATATTAATACATTTTATCGAAGAGTAAAGAAGCTATGGTAATGCATAATATTTGATAATACGGTTTTTTATAGTAAAACTTTTTTCTTCAACGTAATTCAAAGTTGATGCAAGAATATAAAAGATTCCTTGGTTCAAGACGAATCGATTGACCTATAATATGAAAACAGTTCATTTAAGATTAGGGAAGTTATGGTAATTTTTATATTTTAAAAATCGGGGTTTTATAGTAAAACTTTTTTCATTAACATAATTCAAAATTGATGCAAGAACAGAAAAGATGTGTTTATTTAAGACGAATCGATTGACCTATGATGATAATACATTTAATTGAAGAGTAGAGAAGCTATGGTAATGCATAATATTCTAAAATACGGTTTTTTATAGTAAAACTCTTTCCTTCTTGATAATTCAAAGTTGATGCAAAAATATAAGAGATTTCCTGGTTCGAGGAAAGTCGATTGACCTACAATATTATTACGTTTTATTAAAGAGTAGGGGAGTCATGGTAATTTATATATTTTGAAAATCAGTGTTTTTATAGTAACACTTTTTTCATTAACATAATTCAAAGTTGATACAGGAAAAAAAAAGATGTGTTGATTCGAAACGAATCGATTGACCTATGATATTAATACATTTTCTTGAAGAGTAAGGAAGCTATGGTGATGCATGATATTTGAAAATACGGTTTTTTTATAGTAAAACTTTTTTCTTCAATGTAATTCAAAGTTGATGCAAGAATATAAAAGATTCCTTGGTTCGAGACGAATCGATTGACCTATTATATTAGAATATTTCGTTTAAGAGTAGGGAAGTTATGGTAATTTTTATATTTTAAAAATCGGGGTTTTATAGTAAAACTTTTTTCATTAACATAATTCACAATTGATGCAAGAACAGAAAAGATTTGTTTATTTAAGACGAATCGATTGACCTATGATGTTAAAATATTTTATTAAAGAGTAAGGAAGCTATGATAATGCATGATATTTGAAAATACGGTTTCTTTTATAGTAAAAACTTTTTTCTTCAATATAATTCAAAGTTGATGCAAGAATATAAGAGATTTCTTGTTTCGAGACAAGCCGATTGACCTACAATATTAATACGTTTTATTAAAGAGTAGGGAAGTCATGTTAATTTATATATTCTGAAAATCGGTGTTTTTATAGTAAAACTTTTTTCATTAACATAATTCAAAGTTGATGCAAGAACAGAAAAGATGTGTTGATTCGAGACGAATCGATTGACCTATAATATTAATACATTTTTTCGAAGAGTAAGGAAGCTATGGTAATGCATGATATTTGAAAATACGGTTTTTCATAGTAAAACTTTTTCCTTCAACATAATTCAAAGTTGATGGAAAAATATAAGAGATTCGTTGGTTCGAAACAATTCGATTGACCTATAATATTAATACGTTTTATCAATGAGTGGGGAAGTTATGGTAATTTATATATTTTGGAATTCGGTGTTTTTATAGTAAAACTTTTTTCATTAACGTAAATCAAAGTTGATGCACAAACAGAAAAGATGTGTTGATACGAGACGAATCGATTGACCTATAATAATAATACATTTTATTAAAGAGTTAGGAAGCTATGGTAATGCATGATATTTGAAAATACGGTTTTTTTTATAGTAAAACTTTTTCCTTCAACATAATTCAAAGTTGATGCAAGAATATAAGAGATTACTTGGTTCGAGACAAGTCGATTGACCTATAATTATACTACATTTTATGAATGAGTAGGGAAGTTATGGTAATTTATATATTTTGAAACTCGGGTTTTTATAGTAATATTTTTTTCACTAACATAATTCAAAGATGATGCAACAACGGAGAAGATGTGTTTATTCGAGACAAATAATTTGACCAATAATATTGATACATTTTATCGAAGAGTAAAGAAGCTATGGTAATGCATACTATTTCGATATACGGTTTTTTATAGTAAAACTTTTTTCTTCAACGTAATTCAAAGTTGATGCAAGAATATAAAAAATTCCTTGGTTCAAGACAAGTCGATTGACCCATAATATTAATACGTTTTATCAAAGATTAGGGAAGTTATGGTAATTTATATATTTTGAAAATCGGTTCTTTACAGTAAAACTTTTTTCATTAACATAATTCAAAGTTGATGCAAGAACGGAGAAGATGTGTTTATTCGAGACAAATAATTTGACCCAGAATATTAATACATTTTATCGAAGAATAAAGAAGCTATGGTAATGCATAATATTTCAAAATACGGTTTTTTATAGTAAAAGTTTTTTCTTCAACGTAATTCAAAGTTGATGCAGGAATATAAAAAATTCCTTGGTTCAAGACGAATCGATTGACCTATAATATCAAAACATTTCATTGAAGAGTAGGGATGTTATCGTAATTTTTATATTTTAAAAATCGGGTTTTTATGGTAAAACTTTTTTCCTTAACATAATTCAAAATTCATGCAAGAACAGAAAAGATGTTTTTATTTAAGACGAATCGATTGACCTATGATACTAATACATTTTATCGGAGAGTAAAGAAGCTGTTTTCTTCAACGTAATTCATAGTTGATGTAAGTATACGAAAGATTCCTTGGTTCGAAATGAATCGATTGACCTATCATATTGACACATTTCATTTACGAGTAGGGAAGTTATGGTGATTTATATATTTTTAAAATCTGTTTTTTATAGTAAAACTTTTTTTTCAACGTAATTCAAAGTTGATGCAAGCCTTTAAAAGGTTTCTTGGTTCAAGACCAATCGATTGACCTACAATTTTAATACATTTTAATAATAAGTAGGGAATTTATGGTAATTCACATATTTTTAAAATCGATTTTTATAGTCAAACTTTTTTCATTAACATAATTCAAAGTTGATGCTACAACAGAAAAGATTTGTTTATTCGAGACGAATCGATTGTCTTATAATATTAATAAATTTTATTGAAGAGTAAGGAAGCTATGGCAATGCATAATATTTTAAAATTCGGTTTTTTATAGTAAAACTTTTTCCTTCAACATAATTCAAAGTTGATGCAAGAATATAAAAGATGGCTTGGTTCAAGACGAGTCGATTAATCTAGAATATTGATACATTTAATTGAAGAGTACGGAAGTTATGGTAATTTATATATTCTGAAAATCGGTTTTTTATACTAAATATTCTTTCATTAACATGATTCAAAGTTGATGCAAGAACAGAAAAGATGTGCTGATTCAAGGTGAATCGATTGACCTATAACATTGATACATTTCATTGAAGAGTATGGAAGCTATGGTAATGCATAATATTTGAAAATCGGTTTTTTATAGTAAATATTTTTTTATTAAAACATAATTCAAAGTTGATGCAAGAACAGAAAAGGTGTATTTATTCGAGACGAATCGATTGACTTACCATTATACTACATTTTAATAATGAGTAGGGAAGTTATGGTAATTTATATATTTTGAAACTCGGGTTTTTATTGAAAAATTTTTTTCATTAACATAATTCAAGGTTGATGCACGATCAAAAAATATGTGTTTATTCGAGTCGAATCGATCGACCTATATTATTAATACATTTTGTTGAAGAGTAAGAAGCTATGGTAATGCATGATATTTGAAAATACAGTTTTTTACAGTAGAACTTTTTTCTTCAAAGTAATTCAAAGTTGATGCAAGGATATAAAAGATTCCTTAATTCTAAAAGAATTGATTGACCTACAATTATACTACATTTTATCAATGAGTAGGGGAGTTATGGTAATTTTTATATTTTTAAAATCGATTTTATAGTAAACATGTTCTTATTCTCATAATTTGAAGTTGACGCGAGAATAGAAAAGTTGTGTTGATTCAAGGTGAATCGATTGACCTACAACATTGATACATTTTATTGAAGAGTAAGGAAGCTATGGTAATGTATAGTATTTTAAAACACGGTTTTTTATAGTAAAACTTTTTTTCACTAATATAACACAAAATTTATGCACGAACGGAAAATATTTCTTGATTCGGGGCAAATCGATTGATCTATAATATTAATACAACTCATTGAAGATTAAGAAAGTTTTGCTCATTTACAATATTTGAATCATCTATTTCAAATAGAAAAACTTTTTTCATCGACATAATTCAAAGATGACGCATGAATAGAAAATACTTTTTAATCATAAATTTTCAAATAGAATAATTTTGATAATTTTTGTAAAGAAGTCTTAAAGCATAGAAAGGGATAGGGTGCGACAGAACTTTTTCCTTCCCTTTTCCAGCTCGGAAAATCAACATTTCGAACACAAAATTTTATTTGTCTGATTTGTCCTCGTATTTAAAATTTTTTTTGTATTATTTTGTAATGTATTTTTCATAAATTTATATTTTTAAGTTGATCAAAATGAAGACTTTGGTTTGTCTATTATTGAAAAAAATAACTAATACATCCTCTATGTGAAAGCAAATACATTTGCTAACGGAAAGCAAAGTGTTTGCGAATAAGCACCATATAATTATAAATACAAACAAAGTGGAAACATTCGAGATCGAATTCACAGATAGTTTCCTATTATATTCTCATTATTTATGATGGAAGGTATTAAGTTCATGTGAAATTGCACGTATTCAGTTTTCGTAAATTCTTAATTTTTTGAGACACCAGAGTCATAAAAAATGGTTTTTGCGATCATATATGTCCCTCTGTTTGTCTGTTAGCTAGACACACTAAGAAAATGCAATGTTTTTGAACCAGAAAACGGCTTTCTTAGATATACCTAAAAATTTGGTTGCATTAAACAAATTTTGTTTTATTGAACAAATATTCGCATGTCCCAATAAAGTTGTTTTCGCGAATCAACTGAATACCCCTTCTACCACAATATTTGTGGAAAAAACAAAAAACATCAGTTGGGTTCGATTCAATCAAATTGTTTCCTGAATATACGATAAATATCCCATCGACAAAAATGGTTAGTTTTACTAAGGTCTACAAAATTGTCCTTAACCTGTTTTTTGATAGGGACAATGGTCTATGTTAAAATAACGTATTCCATTTACTTTCTAAAAAGTATTCAGTCAGAATTTCCTAACGGTGTTCGTGTTCAAGATCTTACGTCATTTTTTATGAGATGTTGACCTTAAGTTATCTTATCGATCAAGAAAACCTTGTAGTAAGTGAGTGCACGAAAAGTTTAAATATTTTGGCTGATAACACAGGTCGACAAAATTTGTACCAAAAACCCGGACTAGGTGACTCTGAAGGATTTTGAAGCCCTAAAAATGAATCCATTGTAAAAAATTGTTCTTGAACGTCAAGATTTCGAAATATTCCTAGCCTGTAGAATAAAAATGGCCATTTTCAGTCATATTTAAGACAATATAACACGAGCAGCGATTTCTACCTTGGAAACCGTTCACGCCCTGTTTTTGACTACTTTTGACCTTCAATTATCATTTTGGATCATCCCAAATAAATTCTTTTTTCCCCGAGATATGGTAAATCAATCATCTCAGTTTAACACTGAAAAACTAGCAGAGATGCGCTATCTTAAATTTTTCTTAATCTGAGCTCGAATTCGGATTCAGCAGACTCAAAAACCTTCAGACAACAAACCCTTTATGAATCGAATAACACACGTTTATTTGCGTTCTTCACCTTCTCTGTACCTGCACTGTACTTAAAGTGTATTGTGCACAATTTTGCAAAATTAGGATTATATTCCGTTTCTTAAGAAATATTTGCTGTGACCTTGATTTTTCACAATTTTGAAAAATGAGGATTTTATTCCGTGTGTTAGGAAATATTGGATTTGACCCTAATTTTTTAGAGTTAAAAATTTATTTTTATAAAAAATCCTCATGATCAACAGAAGGCGCACGATAGAACTCTCTTTTCTATTGGAAAAAAGATTGTTTATTTAAATAAACAGATACTGTTCGAATAAATTCAAACACCGAATTCAAGAAGACCTGCTCAATATTTTGAAATTCATTCCCAAAAATTTCCTTCAGTAGGACAAAATAGTTAAGTGCTTGATACGCTGAAATAAAACCTTCCGTTTAAGACTTCAATCCGGGTGATTTCAGATAACCAAAGGTTAGCTGATACGACATCAACTGATCCTTCACATTTCTGTGGAAGATGCCGTGCATCCTCTTGTCGAGGAGCTGTTCACGGAAGTTTTTTCCCTATACTGTCTTAATTAGGGCCTCCAGGTGTGAGTACTAGAGATGAATAATGTCGGATGCATTTTGCTCACCCCTGATATCGAAGTCAAGGCCAAGTGTTCCAGCAGCCTGCTCCGCTGCTTTGTGCAGAAACGCTTCTTAGCCCACTTCTTCGTGTTCCTTGACCATTTTAAGAAGAGGATCTTGTCCACTTGCGCCTACATGTGCTGTACCCCGAATGATCCTGCTGCGAAGACATTAGAGGTTAAGTATTCCGCAACCACTTTTCGTGACCCGATATTGAGGGATCTGAGCTCGTCCTTCGTCCATGGTACTACTCCAAATGAATAAAATACTACCGGGATGGCAAGCATGTTCGTTGCAGATACTTGTTCCTTGCCGACAGTTCGGAGGACTAAATCTGTCGGATAAGACATTTGTATTTACATCGGAGAGCATTCTTAATCGATGTTGTATCCTGGATGCGGCTTTGTGGCACGCCCAGGTACATATGTATTGGTCTCTCCAGCGCCAAGGTGTCGTATAGAACTTCTATCGACGAGATCAGGGTCTTCGGAGATGCCATTAAGTTTTCCTCGCTTTAAATTACCTTTGGCGCATTCATCTCAACCAAAATCCATTCCAATCTCTTGAGTGTACTTTTTGACAATCTCTAGAGATTGTCCTTATGCTTTCGATTTCAGTTTTGCCGCACAAGTGCCCTTGAGAATGGCCAAGTGCGAGAAAAAGTCTGATTGTCTGAGCAATCCTATCATCTATGATAGCGGTGAAGATCTTATGCAGCATGTTCAGATGAGATATTGACCTGTAATTCTTAGGATCAGACAAGTTGTCCATCTGCGGGAAGAGTTGTGGGCGTCCTTCCATCAGAACCTCCGGAATAGACTCTTCCGACTTCAGAAATGAGGTGAAAATGCAGGCCACATGCTGTTGGGTTAAAAGACATTTGTTCCAGCAGAAGCTCTTGATACCATCTGGTTTCGGAGCGAAATAGTTCTTAATACCTGTCAATACTTTTTTTTTACCTCTTCAGTAGTGATAGATGGGCATTCCTCCTCAGGTCTTATGAGGGCACTGTACATCTCCTTAAAGCTATTTATGTCTTTTGTGTTTTTTTCCATTGGATGCTGGACTTCGTAGACTTCTCACAAAAATGTCTTAACCTCCTCTTTTTGGGGCGGGTGGTCGACAGTAACTAGAGGTCTTGAAAAAGTCGACCTGGGTAAGAAAAAAATGGTTCATTTTTACTGTCCCACCTCTTCCTTCGCTCTAGACTTCCCCTAGTGTCAGATAGTAAACGTATTCTGTCAGCCACATGCTGCCTGATGATCAGCACCTTTGACTTGTTGAGTGTGTGATGACGAATCCGTAGTTCACGCATGAACTATCAGATCCTGACTGAGAAATTCCTCACAGATGTTATGTAGTAGACACGTACTGTCTCGCCCAGCCTATCCTTGTACTAAGTTGATGCATGCTTCTTTTGGTCTTATGATCAGCCGTTGGTTCTGTTTTACGTTTCCCATTCGCCAAAGGTCTCGCTGCATAATATACACCAGAATTGATGGTTCAGAGGCCGAACTCTTCGGAAAAATCTCAACGAAGCGCATTGTTGTATATATAATATGAAGAAAAAAAAACATATTAGAAAACCACCGCAGAGATTCACTGGAAGCAACTGCCATCTACGGAAATGACACTGGCTCCTAGTAGAAACGCAGTAAATCACACTTATGGCTACATCTTACGACCGTCAGATGGGTGGCCTCAGGGCACGACGAAATCACGACGACCCCCGTGTGTCTTGAGGACACGAATCGACCCGAGGATGGCAGCACTTTGCATCCATCGCGCAAGTGCTTCGACATGTTTTTGGCACGTCCAGAAAATTTTTTGAATCGATAGATAGATCTGAAACAAATGAATCACAAGACGGGGAAGATATCTGTTGGATTTGTTAATTTAAATGTGTTCCAACCTCTGAGCTAATGTATCGCGTACGACGTTTCTTTGTTTATTCACGTCAAAACCTACTCATCGGGTTAGTTGATTCATAACCAGTGTGCAAGACCCTATGTATCCTATGTATCTTATTTTTATCTCATCAATATTGTATTGTTCTTTATTCCCAAATACTGTGTTTGTTTCTATGCGCTAGTTTCCCTGAACATTGCTAACAATATCAATATAGATAAATCCATGAATAACGAGAATAACGAGTTTGTGGGTAGTCAGGTTATTCAAGAAAACGATGATACAAGAATGAGGAAAGAAGTTGGTGGTTGTGACCTCATGGGAAGCAAGAGGAGGAGCTTCGAGGATTTCTTTGGCAATTGGATTTAACTCTAGATGAGTTAGAAAAAGAAATAGAACTAACTAATTCCGAACTAACTAATTCAGAAAAAGTTATATTTGTTCTATGCTAAGTACTGCCTGGAGAAGGACGAGATCAGCAAGGCAGGGCACACGGCACCAGATAATTACGAGAAAAGATTTAAAAAGACAAATTGTGTTAAATTCATTTCGAGTTTGTTGAGCTAATGAAAATTGTCAGTTCTGATAGCAAAGAAGAAGAAAATAACGATGAAGTAGATAAAAATAATAACAGGAAGAGGAATAGACAGTAAGAAATAAAAACTAAAATTGAAGAAGATTTGAGATCAGAGGATGACGGCCTCTTTACCCTAGGCGTGAACGAACAGGAAGCCTTCTGAGCCCAGAGAAAGGCCGTTGCGGGTATGCAACCCATCCCACATTGGGAAAACTAGCTTAGCAGGTTGTCAACTACCGATCGCCGGCTCTCCGCTACAAGAAGACCCAGAAGGTTGAACTCTCACCCCTTTTGCAGTCAGTGCCTGTATCTTGTGCCAGAAACCTTTTCACCCACAGCACCGACGCCAATGATTTTCCAGCAAGATTTCCTTAGGCCGACGATGGCGACGTTTGCAAACTTTTCCTTGGGCTAAAGGTCACATGGCATTGTAAGTGGTTTAATAAACTAACCGTTTATTTGAAACAGGATTCCTTATTGACTTAACCCTTTCTCAGCGTTTTTGATCCCAAACTCCCCGTTGATTGTAGCCAATTTCCGGGAAGTTGGCCGCACCACCAACGGGAACATCGGGAGAAAGGAGAGAAGGGCAAGCCGAAACCGTCATAACGCGTCGCTTCGTTGCTACGATCGCTCGTCTCTGCTGAACACAGCTGTATCAAGTTGAAACATTTCTCTCGCGTCTTCAACATAAGTTGGCATTTTAGCTAATCATCCTACGTTTCTTTGTCATCGTTTAGAAATGTTCCAGAGTTGTTCTTCCTATCATCTTACTCAACAATCCATGCATTTGATCGCATCCTGGAGCCTGAAATTGTCCTGGCTGATCAGTGCAGAATTTGGTTCAGTACGAAGTGGTCTCAGCTGACATGCTAAGGGCCTTGTGCATACAGATTCCACTGATCATGCTGGAAATTGATGGAAGAATTTCTCATCATGTAGTCTCAATACGGTTCTGAGCCAGGTAGATAAGTCGTTTTGCATTTTCAGTAACTCATAGGGTTACTTCCAACCTGGCCGGCATCCTAACATGATTCTTGTAGACGAGGATCAGCACCCACTTCAAGACTGACTGACGATAGTAGGTGAAAGGCGGGAGAATTCAAATAGCGTGAAATGTGTGTCGAGGAAGTATGCCAGTTCTAAAAGTGTCGTACGGCGTCCCATTAGATCCTCGAAGTCATAAGAAGCCCGTCGATGTCCCACGATGTCTCGATGAGTCCGTATCATTACGAAAAAAAATAAACAGATGAAATTAGCCCTTTTAATTATAAATCCTGAACCTAGCCTTCGTCATGAGTTTTGTAACGTTAGAAGGTGATGGACCTCAAGGTTTTCCAGCATTTTTTATTGTCACGATTGATGCCCAAAACTGCTACCCTGTCGGAAAATCTGCCCGATGTTGCCAGGCTGCTTTTAATCGGTTTTCACTATGGGTTGCGATCGCCAAAACCTCCACCTTGTGTCAAGACCTGCCCCATGTTGCCAGGTAGCTGCTTAGCATTTTTAAATGTGGGCACAGTTCCCCAAAACCGCCAACCTGTATAAAGACATTCCTGCTGTTGCCAGGCTGCTACTTTTTTTTTTGTTGCGAGTGATGTCCAAAAGTGCCACCCTGTGGGTAGATCTGCCCAATGTTTCCCGGCTGATGCTTAGCGTTTGCTACTTTGAGGAGTCTAATTGCAACAGCCACCCTGTGGGAAGACCTGCTCGGTGTTTCTAGGCTACTGGTTATTATTTTTCACTGTTGGGAGAGATGCGCAAAACTTCTGCCTTTTGAGAGCACCTGCCGGATGTCGCCAGGCTGCTACTTATTGTTTTTTACTGTAGGGAGTGATGCCCGCCACTACG
Source organism: Andricus curvator (assembly GCA_932195095.1). Lineage (NCBI taxonomy): Eukaryota > Metazoa > Arthropoda > Insecta > Hymenoptera > Cynipidae > Andricus > Andricus curvator. The sequence continues at coordinate 15,250 of CAKNYM010041282.1, forward strand.
ACCCGGTGGTCAGACTTGCCAAATGTTTCCAAGCCTCTGCTTAGCATTTTTTACTGAGGAGAGTGCTGCTCAGAACTGCCACCTGTGGAATGAGCTGCCAAATGTTGTCATGTTGCGGCTCAGCATTTTTACTGTGGGGAGTGATGCCTGAAACAGCCACCATGTGAAAACACCTGTTCGATGTTACTAGGCTCCTAGTTATCGTTTTTTACTATTGCGAGTGATGCCCGAAACTGCTACCCTGTAGGAAGACATTTCAGATGTGGCCGGGCTGCTACTTAGCGTTTTTCACTGTAGAGAGTCATGCCCGAAACTGCTACCCAGTGAGAACATCTGTTTGATTTTGGCAGGCTGCTACTTAGCGTTTTGTACATTGGGGTGTAATGATTGAAACTGCTACGCTGTGTAGACCTGCTTGATGTTCCCAGGCTGCTGCTTAGAGCTTTTTTGATGTAGAGGTTAATGCCAGGGGGAGGCCTGTTCGATATAGCCTGAACTCAACCTATACTTTGGAAAGTCATGCGCAAGGTGACATATGGGTAGGAAAATAACCCACAACAATTTATTTCTGTGGAAGGCTATACCCTGGTTGGCCTGGATGTTGGGCTTGTCCGGGGCCCAACAGCGTTGGGACAAAAGTATCACACGAGGCAGCAGTTTTGAAATAGAAATAATCGAGCCACATGACAGCGCACTAACGTCAACATCCACGCTACAATTATTCAAACGGCACTTTGGGATATTCTGTCATGAACGTAGGCATGAGGATCAAGCTGAAACCAAAATGTTAGGGCACAGTGAAAAAGCACCTACCAGCTACCTGACCAGTGATACCTTAGTATTGCCAACGTCCACTATATTGGGATCATCGAAACAGTTGCGAGGGAAATTATTTCTTGCTCTCAACCGTAAACATGAGGGTGTAGCTGTCGCCGAAAAGTGCGCATCCGGTAAGGATGCACCCAGCCAGAACAGGTCTCGTGATACGGCAGTGGCGACAACGTCCACGTAACGGCCGCAGCCTACATCACCTGAGGCTGAAGCGCTACCAAGTATACGTGCGGAAGAACCCACAACATCTGGAATACGCAAGAACAGGACTTCAGCGAAATCAAATACGGGCTGGACGAGAAAACTGCAAAAAAAAACATAAAAACTTAGCTGCGGGGCATCGTTTGAAAAACTGACAACGCTGAATTCAACCAAGAATTATAAAATCGGATTTGCAAAGACGTCCCAGTTTTATCAAGACTAGCGATTGGAGTGACATATTTTGAAGAATTCTTTCACTGGCGCGATACCAATACCTGGCTACACAAGCAGTGCCTTGAGAAGAAACTAGATTTTTTGTCTCTCCCTATTCCCTTTAGAAGGCAAAAAACGATTTAGAAAAAACTCCTAAGGAATTGCCTGCATTTTTCAAAGAACACATAAGCCTACGGGATGCACTACTTGACAAGCATCTTCACAAAATAGAGGCGCCAATATCCAAATTCATGCGCGGAGTAGGGTAAAGACGTTTCTCCTTGGAAAGCCGACTGCTCAGTCCGACCAGACTGATGAGCAGAGAAAGGAGAAGATGGAGATAAAGCAGAGGGCAAAGAAAATGGAAAACCGGAGGAAATAGAATTAGAAACAACAGAAAAGCTCGAGATTCAAGAGAGTTTCAAGAAAGTCATTCAAGAGATTCAAGTCTTCACGTGAAAAGATGAGAAGAAGAATTGGATGGCGGTTAGCCAAGGTTTTCAAGGAAAACGTTTGCGAGTACGATATTCTAAAGAATATACTGATTGATGAAGAAAATCTTGACTTCCGCTATGCAGAGGAGAAGGATCATTACCACAAATCTTGACCTTTTTTTCATCAATTACAAAAGTGAAATGTCGAAAATGGCATAATCAACCTAAATCTTATACCAATAATGAGCGTTGCTCTAAAATATGTTTTTTACACCAACACAGGTTCAAAAGACCTTGATCATGCACCAGCTGCAAAAACGCGTACAAAAAAGGAAACAGCGAAACCCAGGTCCAAAGAGGAAATTGCCTGAGAGGAGGAAGAAAGATCAGGCAATGAGAAGAGAGGACCATAGTCCAGGCGAGAGGAGAGCTAAAAGGTCGCACTATTGAGACATACACACTAAAAGGTGATCAGAAGAAGCATGCATATAAAGAGATGAAGAAGGTTATAGATAAGAGAAATAAACTTTATAAACAAAGACAAAAATAAAAATGAGAAGAACGTCACAAGCGCAGAAAATTACAAGGACAACAAGGAAAAAGTATCCCGAATCTTCGCAAACAGAGAGGGGCAAGAGAAAGTCTCATTTCTCTGGAAGAATATCGACAAAAAACATTGATGCCTCTGTGATTTTAAACAAATATGCTCATATTCAGAAGAGTAAACCTCGAGCAGAACTGCTGTTGGCTGGTGGCATTGAACAGACTGGTGATCCATACCTCTCCAAGAAAAAAAAAACCAAGTAAAAACAGATTTACGTGAAAAGCTTCTCCTTTCATTGCCAGACGCTCCACCAGAAGGGAAGCAGCATTATTTATGAGCTTTTGGAGAAACACATCAAAAATGGGGGCAAAATCGCCACGGAAGAATTCAAGAATATAGACACACACTTGGTTGTCAAATTTAGAACAGTAACAAAATATTGTCGAGCTATTTCTTTTTGCAGCCGTTATGCAGAAAGAGATGTGTAACTCGGCACAAGTGGTCAAAAAGTGTTTCTTCCCTCTACAGCGTGTATAGTCGACCCTACATCAACACCTTAAATTTAGAGGCTTGTAGACGTCACAAGTCTACAAAAAAAGGTGTGGTAGCCTAATAGGACGTTAATTAAGTCATTCCAACTTCCCCTACCATACTTTACCTCCGTTACTTTCGCTCCTCTTTCATCCCTAACTTTTTCCTTCTATTCTTCTCCTCTCCTTACTTCCTCAGCTAACACTCACCTTTCCATACTTTTCTTCCCCAGACCTCACTTCCCCTCTCTTACTCAGCCGAGCTGCCCTACTGGCCATCCCCTCACTCCAACTTACTACCCTCCCTCACTTACAATCATTTACCTTACTTCCCCTCTGTTTCACTAAATTCCACTCACTTCCCCTTCCTTATTTCTTCTCACTTCCATTTCCCTCATTTCTCATAACTTCCTCTACTCACCGTCATTTTCAATCATTTCTTCTCATTCCCCCAACCTCTCATTTCGCCTCACTTTCCTTACTTCCCCTATTCCCTCTCACTTTCCCTCACTCCTCCTCCTCGGAAAAAAGTACGACGAATGAACGAGCTCCCGACTGGTGTTCGTTCAAACCTCCCCATCCCATAATTTTCCTTCCCTACTCCTTGATAGGACGCGTAGTTCTTTTTTTTAATCGTCAAAAATAACAATGAAAATAAACAAATTAAATTTTTTGGAAAACGGCACAAGGTACGAACAAAAATTAATTAACAAAAGTTGTTCACCCAAAAAGGATCTAAAAATTTGTTATTGGTAATTTTCAGATAGAACAAGTCGATTTTCTTTCAATCGTAAAAAAAACAAGATGAGGAATAAACAAATTGAACTTTTGTCAACACGACATAAGAGACGAAAAAAATGAAAAGACAAAAGTTGTTCAACCAAAAAAGATCTACAAATTTGGTATGAATTATTGTTATACAAATATATTCAAAACAAAAAAATTACCTTTTCGGAAAAAGGACCAAGGCAAAATAACATTTTATTCAACAAAATTTTTCACCTAAATTATATCTACAAATTTTCTCAAAACAACTTCAAGCTAGGATGCGTATTTTTAGTTTAAATTGTGAAAAATAACATTGAAAATAAACGAATTAAATTAATGGAAAAATTACACAAGTTGCAATAAAATGTTCGATGACAAAATTGTTTTTTTTTCATAGTATGCGCACTTTTTTCCATCATAAAAACAAGGCAATGAAAATACGTATGTGTCAATACCAATGCATATTATGAATTCTAATAATATAAATGTATTGAAACGGTACATTTTTCAGAGTAGCTGAGAATAAAATTGAATGCAAAATAAGAAGAAAATATTAAATGAATCATGATAAATAAAACCAAATTACAGTTGTCAATGCTTTGACCTTGAATTGAAAATTTCTTTTTGTTGGCTTCCACTTCGAAGCAGAGTGGTGGGGGAGGATTGGCATATTCAAGTTACCTGGTCGAAAATTTGAAACATTTTAGCCCCTGAATTATTCCCATCCTTACGATTTTTCATCACCGAAAAGCTGAAAGATGTACTTCGAAATTTTGGATAATGTTCTAATGGCAATGAAAACTCGATTCAGTTCGGAAAAAATTCAAACACTAAATTTATTCGAAAGATTTATGATAGGAGATCAAGGCTCTATTGTGAATCTAATCAATAACTGTAATAATGACCACGTTACTGAATCCAGTGTTCAGCCGTTTTTAAACGCCGATTTTAATCAGTCACCCCTTTTCTCTATCGTTAAATGTTGTTTGAGATACTGAAGCAACGGAAAGTAGTTGTCTTACAGAAAAATCCTGGAATTGGTAATCTAGATCATGAGTTTAAAAAACTCATAGAAATACTTCTAACAATGCCGATTGTCCAAAAAGGGCTTAACAATATTGCGAATATGTATGTTCATAAAAACATGCCTAACGTCCTTCATTTTGAAACTAGCTGTTAATTCGATCTCGAGTGTTTCCACTTTGTTTGTATTTATAATTATATGGTGCTCATTTCAAGAGCACTTTGCTTCTCGCTAGCAAATGTATTTGCTTCCTCAGAGAGGAAGCATTAGTTATCTTTTTCAATAATAGACACATCAAAGTCTTCATTTTGCTCAATTTAAAAATAGAAATTTACAACAAATACAAAAAAATTTTAAATACGAAAACAAATCAGACAAATCCTATTTGTATCCGGAATGATAATTTTTTGAGCTGGAAAAGCGAAGGGAAAAGTTCTGTCGCACCCCATCCCTTTCCCAGCTTTATGGTTTCTTCGCAAAAATTGTCAGAATTACTCTATTTGAAAATTTGTGATCAAAAAGTTTTTTCTATTCATGCGTCAACTTTGAATTATGTCGACAGAAAAAGTTTTCTGTTTGAATGAGATGATTCAAATACTATAAATGAGCATAACTTCCTCAATCTTAAATAAAGTGTATTAATATTATATGTAGATCAATCGATTTGCCTCGAATCAAGGACCCTTTTCCGTTCTTGCATCAATTTTGAATTATGTTAGTGTAGAAAGTTTTACCATAAAATATCGTGTTTTCAAATATCATGCATTATCATAGCTTACTCACACTTCAATAAAATGTATCAATGCTATGGGTCAGTCGATTCGTCTTGTATCAACACAACTTTTCTATCCTCGTATCAACTTTAAATTATGAGAATGAGAAAATTTTTACTATAAAATCGATTTGAAAAACATATAAATTACCATAACTTCCCTACTCTTTAATAAAATGTATTGATATTATAAGTAAATCGATTCGAATAGAATCAACACATCTATTCTTTTCTTGCAGCAACTTAAAGTATGCTAATGAAAAAAGATTTACTATAAAAAACCAAGTTCAAAGATATATAAATTACCATAACTTCCCTACTCTTCAATAAAATTTATTAATATTAAAAGTTAATCTATTCATATCGAACTAAGGAATCTTTTATTTTGTTGCATCAACTTTGAATTATGTTGAAGAAAAAAGTTTTACTATGAAAACCCGTATTTTCAAATATTATGCATTACCATAGCTTCCTTACTCTTCAATAAGATGTATTATTATTATAGGTCAATCGATTCGACTCAAATCAAAACATCGTTTCTGTTCTTACATCAACTTTGAATTATGTAAATGAAAAATAGTCTGACCATATAAAAACGATTTTCAAAATGTATAAATTACCATAACTTCCCTACTCTCTAATGAAATGTACTAATATTATAGGTCAATCGATTCGAATCGAATGAACACATCTTTTTTATTGTTCCATCAACTCTAATTATGTTAATGAACAAAGTTTTACTATAAAAAACCGAATTTAACAATATATAAATTACCATAGCTTCCTTACTCTTCAATAAAATGTATAAATATTATAGGTCAAACGATTCGACTCGAATCAACACATCTTCTCTGCTCTTGCATCAACTTTGAATTTGATTAATAAAAAAAGTTTGAATATATAAAACCGATTTTCAAAATATATAAATTACCATAACTTCCCTCGTCTTTAATAAAATGTATTAATATTATAGGTCAATCGATTAATCTCGAACCAACGAATCTTTTATATACTTGCATCAACTTTGAATTATGTTGAAGAAAGAAGTGTTACTGTAAAAAACCGTATTTTCAAATATTATGCATTATTAGAGCTTACTTACTCTTCAATAAAATGTATGAATAGTGTAGGTTAATCGCTTCGTCTCGAACCAAGGGATCTTTCATTATGTTGGATGAACTTTGAACTATGTTGAAGAAAAAAGATTTATTATAAAAAAACTGTATTTTCAATTTCAAATATTATGCATTACCATAGCTTCCTTACTCTACGATAAAATGTATTAATATTATAGGGCAATCGATTTGATTTGAATCAACACATCTTTCCTGTTCTTGCATCAACTTTAAATTTGGGTATTGAAAAAAGTTTTACTATAAAAAACCGATTTTCAAAATATATAAATTACCAGAACTTCCCTACTCTTTAATGAAATGTATTAATAGTATAGGTCAATCGATTCATCTCAAACCAAGGAATCTTGTATATTCCTGCATCAACTTTGAATTATGTTGAAGAAACAAATTTTACAACAAAAAACCGTATTTTCAAATATTATGCATTACCATAGCTTCCTTAGCTTCAATAAAGTGTATTAATATTATAAGTCAATCGATTTGACTCGAATCAACACATCTTTTATGTTTCTGCATCAACTTTGAATCATGTTACTGAAAAAATTTTACTATAAAACACCGATTTTCAAAATATATAAATTACCATAACTTCCCTAATCTTTGATAAAATGTATTAATATTATAGGTCAAGCGATTCATCTCGAACCAAGGAATCTTCCATATACTTGCATCAACTTTGAATTATGTTGGAGAAAGAATTTTTACTATAAAAAACCGTATTTTCAAATATTATGCATTACCATAGCTTACTTACTCTTCAATAAAATGTATGAATAGTGTAGGTCAATCGAATCGAGGGATCTTATATTATGTTGCATGAACTTTGAATTATGTTGAAGAAAAAAGATTTACTATAAAAAACTGTATTTTCAAATATAATGCATTATCACAGCTTCCTTACTCGTCAATAAAATGTATTGATATTATAGGTCAATCGATTTGAATCGAATCAACACATCTTTTCTGTTCCTGCATCAACTTTGAATTTGGTTATTGAAAGAAGTTTTACTATAAAAAAACGATTTTCAAAATATATAAATTACCAGAACTTCCCTACTCTTTAATGAAATGTAATAATAGTATAGGTCAATCGATTCATCTCAAACCAAGGAATCTTTTATATTCTTGCATCAACTTTGAATTATGTTAAAGAAAAAAATTTAACTATAAAAAACTGTATTTTCAAATATTATGCATTACCATAGCTTCCTTACTCTTCCATAAAATGTAATAATAGTGTAGGTCAATCGCTTCGTCTCCAACCAAGGGATCTTTCATATACTTGCATCAACTTTGAATTACTTTGAAGAACGAAGTGTTATTATAAAAAACCGTATTTCCAAATATTATGGATTACCTTAGCTTCCTTACTCTTCAATAGAATGTATTTATAGTATAGATCAAGTGCTTCGTCTCGAACCAAGGAATCTTTTATTTCCTTGCATCAACTTTGAATTATGTCGAAGAAAAAAGTTTTACCATGAAAACCCGTATTTTCAAATATTATGCATTGCCATATCTTCCTTACTATTCAATAAAATGTATTAATATTATAGGTCAATCGATTCGAATCGAATAAACACATCTTTTCTATTCTTGAATCAACTCTAATTATGTTCATGAAAAAAGTTTTACTATAAAAAACCGAATTTAAAAATATATAAATTACCATAACTACCCTACTCTTAAACATAATGTATTACTATTAGAGGTCAATCGATTCACCTCGATCCAAGGAGTCTTTTATGTTCCTGCATCAACTTTGAATTATGTTGAAGAACAAAGTTTTACTATGAAAAACCGTATTTTCAAATATTACGCATTACCATAGCATCCTTACTCTTCAGTAAAATGTATAAATATTATATGTCAAACGATTCGAATCGAATCAACACATCTTGTCTGTTCTTACATCAACTTTGAATTTGGTTAATGAAAAAAGTTTGACTATAAAAATTTGATTTTCAAAATATATAAATTACCATAACTTCCCTACTCTTTAATAAAATGTATTAATATTATAGGTCAATCGATTCATCTCGAGCCAAGGAATCTTTTATATTCTCACATCAACTTTGAATTATGCTATGAAAAATCGAGTTTTAAAATATTATTGAGTCCTACAAAAATGCAATAAATATGTTTAGATATCCTTCTGTCAGTTTTGAAGATATTAGTGAAGAAAATGAGCCCTCCAAACATCAATTTATCTGCAACTGTTTTCTAGTTATCGCGTTCACAAAAAAGTGTAACATGCACACACATGCACATCCGGAAAATTGCTTAGAATATTGTATGAGACATTTTTAAATTGAGGAAGGTTTAATTAAATTAATTACGATTTTTTGGAAAATGTTACCATTACAAAGCTGCCTTTATGAGGAAGAAAAAGTAATGGATAGTCATTCATACCAAGGCTTGGCCGGACCAAAGTATAACCAAAGTGTGACCACAGTATCAGAAACTTTTTAAAAATTAATATTGACTACAAAAGTATTCAAACTATATCAACGAATAAAATTGAAGAGACATAAAAATAGCTTGATATACTTGATAGATAGCATCTTATTAATTTCATAATAGTTCACGTGTTTATCATTTCAAGCTTACATACAAATCATTTTTCCCTTGAAGATAAGAAACTTTACGCGCGCGTTGTGGGCGATTGATGACGCTAGTTCGAGAATATAACTCAGGCTGGAAAAAGATGCAGCGGGAAACATTAATAATATTTTTTCCCACTGTCCATAAACTGTATATAATTTGTTCGCCTAGGAATATAGTTCAGGTCTCGCGTATGAAATGAATATATCATTTAGGTTTATATTTTATTCAATTTTAATTAATGCCACAGTTTGACATTATTTTTTCACATTCTAGTTGCGTCTAGAATTAGGTGGCCTGGGTGGCAAAGTTGAAGTGCTCTGATGTCCATTTCGTCCACTAAAAAGTCTCTGCAATACATCATTGAACCGAGCCTTGTGAGCATCAATCATTTCTACCGCCTTTGCAGCACTTCGTAGCAGCTCAGGGACTAATCTCTTTTCATCAATCCAGTTAGAAATTAATACTAGCCATTCCACGTCCGAAATATGAATAGGAGTGTTGCAGGGCAGCTTCAATATTGTATATTGGCCATGTTGCAGGTATGGAAAAATGACACCATTATTATTTCCTCCAAGGCGTTCACCATTGTATATTATAGGATCACCTAGAGGAACAACGAGGCCTTCAATCTCAGCTAGAGGAGTAATTGCAGATCTCAGGCGGTGCCTTACCTGTGAGCTCAATTCTGGAAAAAAATACAAATGTACTAAGTTTAATGAAACAAAAAGGAAGACAAAAATTATTCTTCAAAGCAAACAAAAAAAAACTGTCCCCTCAATTTAGTGGAATCCTGATACTTGTTCGCATCTAATCAGCAACTCAATGGTTAGCGAGAGCGGTACTAAAAATCACTGATGACTTTGAAACACAATAATATATAGACAATAATAGATGGTTCAAGATGCTAGAAGAAGGTACCATCGCTAGCAACTTCTCTTGCGAGGCTTCTCTTAGATTTTATGAAATGCTACGTCCAATGACGCCTAAAAAATATATTTGCGACTTTTGGAAGAAGATATAAATAACGTGAGAAGCTTTTTTTTCAATTCAAGAATTTCTCAAATGTTGTATCTCAATTTTAACTTGTGATATGTTCTAGGAAAGATGCAGCAAAAATTTAAAGTCTTCAGAAGGTAATCTTTGAATTCCTATTGGATGTGAAATTTCATAGGTTTTGGAACGGTTTGAACAAAAAATTGTGAGCTTATACCCGACCGAGTGATTGTGTTTCAAAGTCATCAGTGCTGTAATTTCGAACTTTCCTCAACTTTGGACGGTACTAGAACATCCAATTTTTAATCTAAAAAAACTGAATATCTTCTTTCTTACCATTGAGTTGCTTCATCAATGCAAAAAAAACAGGTACCTAAGCGCATAATGAATAATACTTTTTTCAAGTTCTTCATACGATTTTTGGCTTAAATTAGCATATATGGTTATGAAAACTCCTGACATTTGTCAAATGATGGCGCATTTCCTTGCTTCAGCACTATAAATATCAATTAAAATTTTATTTTGATCATAAAATAATATCATATATTTTACTTACGAATACAGTAGAAGAAAACTGCTGAGATTATAAATAGAACAGAAATGGTGTTCCTCATGATCCCAGAATCAACAAGCCCGTTTCTTCAGGAATATGCTGACGAGTTTTAACGAAAAGAGAAAGAAATGACGTCTTTTGCGGTATATATAAACAAGCTATTATCTTATTTATTTTAAAAGATTGTCAATGATCGTAAATGCTAAAAAATGAGACGTTGTAGAGTATATTGGGCATTCCATTCAAATGAGCGTACTACCCACAAAATTTTTTTTAGATTTTCTTCAATCTGCGGTAATTTGTAGTACCATAGGACCCTATTGTAGATTCAAAACCATAAGCCACCAAATTTACTGGTTACCGAGATATTTGGGGTAGCAGATGGAAGGATTAGGTGTAGAGACCATTTTTTAAAGAAATGCTATTGGGTCTACACGAAAACAACAAATTGAAAATGAAATTTAACAAACTTTACGTTAGTATTTTTTCTTAATAACCATTTCCATCGTGAAGCTTGTCAAATTTCCTTTTGAATTCCTTAGTTACAAACTTCATTTAGTTTTGTTTTGACCCAATAACATTTCATTGAAAAATGATCTGTACATCCATACCATCTACCTCATGTATTTTGCTAGCAGTGCAATATGGTGGCTCATGGTTTTGCATTTATCATAGGGTCCCATAGAACTACAATTTACCACAGTTCAAAAAAAATCAAAAATTTTTTTTTCGGGCAATGCTTATATGAGTGGAATGCCCCACATATAGCATTTATTTTATTTGCCGTCGCGTATCTCTTGTTTGCGTAATATGTTCCGAAATCTGTAAGAGTTAACTTAAGAACTGGAGAACTTTTATGTATCACAGGCATCTAACTGAAAATTTATTTATGAAAAATATCTTTTTTCTACTTCTTTATGCAAAAATAATTTTTCCACTTTATTTTCATATTGAAATTGCGAATGATAATATTCCAAAAAAGATTGAAAAAACATTGAGACCATTCACAATTATGTTTCAGCAATTGATGATGGAAAAAATTCAATTTTCCAGTTTTTCTAAAAAAGAAAGAGAGATATAAAAAAGTAAAGAAAACAAGATTGTTTTCTGAAAAAATTTCCACTAATGTACCTGTATACTATTTTTGAATATAACTTTTTTTTTGAAAAAGTTGATTTTTCTGTTTGGAGAGCAGTATGTCCAGCGATTCCTAAAAACAGAATGGAAGGTATTTTCTAGGTTTTTCAGGTCAAGAAATCAATTTTTTTCAGGTATACTTTTTTTTACAGCTAATGATGAAATAAACGTTTTTTATACATGCAAAAAATGAGTCATTTTATTTTTTATTGGTCAACAGTTTAAAAAAAAAGCTTTTGAAGTCTTTGAAATTCTTCAAATCTTTGTGTAATTTTTTGAAGCAATTTGTAATCAATACGACATCTTTGAAATAATTTTGAAATTATTTATTGTTTGTGATATCTTTTGTGTTTGTTTGAAATCATTGGAATCTTTTGAAATATTCTCGAATTTGTTGAAACCTTTTGAAATCGTTTAAAATCTTTGAAATATTTGAAATCTGGTGTCCCTTGTTGAATTCTTTGAAATTCTTTAAATTCTTTTAAATCCTTATGAATGCTTAAAATATTCATGAAATATTTCTGAAATCTTTAGCATTCTTTTGAAATCCTTGAAATATTTGAAATATTCGTGAAATATTTTCAAATCTTCTGAAAAATTTGTAAATCGTTTAAAATCTGTGAAATGTTTTGAAATCTTTGAAATCTGGTGTCTCTTGTTGAAATCTTTGAAATTCTTTGCATCTTTTCAAATCCTCATGAATTTTTTAGAATATTTGTGAAATCTTTCGGTAATCTTTTTTATTTGTTTGGAATCCTTGAAATATTTGAAATATTCGTGAAATATTTTTAAATCTTCTGAAAAATTTGTAAATTGTTTAAAATCTGTGAAATGTTTTGAAATCTTTGAAATCTGGTGTCTCTTGTTGAAATCTTTGAAATTCTTTACATCTTTTCAAATCCTCATGAATTCTTTACAATATTTGTGAAATCTTTCGGTAATCTTTTTTATTTGTTTGGAATCCTTGAAATATTTTAAAATCTTTGTGAAATCTTTTGAGATCTTCTAAACATTTTTAAATCGTTTGAAATCTTAGAAATATTTTTAAATCTTTAAAGAAATTTGGAAATCGTTTAAAATCTGAGAAATGTTTTGAAATCTTGGAAATTCTTCAAATCTTTTCAAATCCTCATGAATTCTCTAGAATATTTGCGAAATCATTCGGTAATCTTTTTTATTTGTTTGAAATCATTAAAATGTTTGAAAATCTTCGTGAAATTTCTTGCAATCTTCTCAAATTTGTTGAAACCTTTTGAAATCGTTTAAAATATTTGAAATATTTGAAACCTGGTGTTTCTTGTTGAAACCTTTAAAATTATTTAAATTTTTTGAAATCCTTATGAATCCTTTGAATATTTATAAAATCTTCCTGAAATCTTTTGTATTCGTTGGAAATCATTGAAATATTTAAAATCTTCGAAATATTTTAAAATCTTCT
>CAKNYM010041282.1:28440-42962 GCA_932195095.1 Andricus curvator
ATTCTTTAGAATATTTGTGAAATCTTTTTTATTTGTTTGAAATCATTGAAATATTTTAAAATCCTTGTCAAATCTTTTGAGATCTTCTAAACATTTTGAAATCGTTTGAAATCTTTGAAATATTTGAGATCTGGTGTACTGTATTCTCGTTGAAGTCTTTGAAACTTTTGATATCTTTTGAAATCCTTACGTATTCTTTTAAATATTTATGAAATCTTTCTAAAATCTTGTGTATTGGTTCAAAATCATTGAAATATCTTTGCGAATTCTTTTGAAATCTTCTAAACATTTTGAAATCGTTGAAAATCTTTGAAATGTTTTGAAATCTTTAAAATCTGATGTCCCTTGTTAAAGTCTTTGAAATTCTAGAATCCTTTGAAATCTTCATGAATCCTTTGAAATATTTGTAAAATTTTTCTGAAATCTTTTTTATTCGTTTAAAATTATTGAAATATTTATTATCTTTGTGAAATATTTTTAAATCTTCTAAAAAATTTGGAAATTGTTTAAAATCTTTGAAATATTTTGAAATCTTTGAAATCTGGTGTCTCTTGTTGAAATGTTTGTAATTCTTTGAATATTCTTAAATCCTCATGAATTCTTTAGAATATTTGTGAAATGTTTGCTTAATCTTTTTTATTTGTTTGAAATCATTGAAATATTTTAAAATCTTTTGAGATCTTCTAAAAATTGTGGAATCGTGTAAAATCTTCGAAATATTTTAAAATATTTTGAAAAATTTGGAAATTGTTTAAAATCTGTGAAATTTTTTGAAATCTTTGAAATCTGGTGTCTCTTGTTGAAATCTTTGAAATGCTTTAAATCTTTTTGAATCCTCATGAATTCTTTAGAATATTTGTGAAATCTTTCCTCAATCTTTTTTATTTGTTTGAAATCATTGAAGTATTTTGAAATCTTTGTGAAATCTTTTGAGATCTTCTAAAAATTTTGAAATCGTTTAAAATCTTTGAAATGTTTTGAAATATTTGAAATCTGATAAACTGTATCCTTGTTAAAGTCTTTAAAATTTTTGAAATTTTTTGAAATCCTTACGTATTCTTTGAAATATTTGTAAAATCTTTCTGAAATCTTTTGTATTCGTTTAAAATCATTGAACTATTTAAAATCTTTGTGAAATCTTTTGAAATCTTCTGAAATTTTTTGAAATCTTATAATTCTTCAAATCTTTTGAAATCCTTATGAATCCTTTAAATATTTATGAAATCTTCCTGAAATCTTTTGTATTCGTTTGAAATCATTGAAATATTTAAAATCTTTGTGAAATATTTTGAAATCTTCTAAAAAATTTGGCAGTCGTTTAAAATCTTTGAAATATTTTGAAATCTTTGAAATCTGGTGTCTCTTGTTCAAATCTTTGGAATTCTTCAAATCTTTTTAAATCCTCATGAATTCTTCAGAATATTTGTGAAATCTTTTGTATTTCTTTGAAATCATTGAAATATTCGAAATCTTTGTGAAATATTTTAAAATCTTCTAAAAAATTTGGAAATCGTTTAAAATATTTGAAATATTTCAAACCCTTGTTGAAATCTTTGAAATTCTTTAAATTTTTTGAAATCCTTATGAATCCTTTAAATATTTATGAAATCTTCCTGATACCTTTTGTATTCGTTTTAAATCACTGAAATATTTAAAATCTTTGAGAAATATTTTTAAATCATCTAAAAAATTTGGAAATCGTTTCAAATCTGTGAAATGTTTTGAAATCTTTAAAATTTGGTGTCTCTTGCTGAAATCTTTGAAATTCTTTCAATCTTTTCAAATCCTCATGAATTCTTCATAATATTTGTGAAATCGTTCGGTAATCTTTTTTATTTGTTTGAAATCATTGAAATATTTGAAAATCTTTGTGAAATCTTTTGAGATCTTCTAAACATTTTGAAATCGTTTAAAATCTTTGAAATGTTTTGAAATATTTTAAATCTGATTTATTGTATCCTTGTTGAAGTCTTTGCAATTTTTGAAATCTTTTGAAATCCTTATGAATCCTTGAAATATTTATGAAATCTTCCTGAGATCTTTTGTATTCCTTGGAAATCATTAAAATATTAAAAATCTTTGTGAAAATTTTTGAAATCTTCTAAAAAATTTGAAAATTGTTTAAAATCTTTGAAATATTTTGAAATCTTTGAAATCTGGTGTCTCTTGCTGAAATCTTTGAAATTCTTCAAATCTTTTTAAATTTTCATGAATTCTTTATAATATTTGTGAAATCTTTCAGTAATCTTTTTTATTTGTTTGAAATCATTGAAATATTTTTAAATCTTTTGAAATCTTCTAAACATTTTGAAATCGCTTAAAATCTTTGAAATGGTTTGAAATCTATCAAATCTGGTGTACTGTATCCTTGTTGAAGTCTTTGAAATTTTTTGAAATCCTCACGTATTCTTTGAAATATTTGTAAAATCTTTCTAAAATCTTTTGTATTCGCTTAAAATCATTGAAATATCTAAAATCATTGAAACATTTAAAATCCTTCTGAAACCTTTAGAAATATTTTAAATTTTCAAATCGTTTAAAATTTCTGAAATGTTAGTAAAACCTTTTTGGAATCTTTTGTATTAATTTGAGATCATTGAAATATTTTTAATATTTGTGAAATCTTCTACACAATTTTGAAATCGTTTAAAATCTTTGAAATGTTTTGAAATCATTGAAATCTGGTGTACTGTATCCTTGTTGAAGTCTTTGCAATTTTAAAAAATTTTTAAATCCTTACGTATTCTTTGAAATATTTGTAAAATCTTTCTGCAATCTTTTGTATTAGTTTAAAATCATTAAAATATCTGAAATCATTGAAATATTTAAAATCTTTGTGAAACCTTTTGAAATCTTCTCAAATTTTTTGAAATCCTTGAAATTCTTCAAATATTTTGAAATCTTCCTGAAATCTTTTGTTTTTGTTTGAAATCATTGAAATATTTAAAACCTTTGTGAAATATTTTGAAATCTTCTGAAAAATTTGGCAATCGTTTAAAATCTGTGAAATATTTTGAAATCTATGAAATCTGGTGTCTCTTGTTGAAATTTTTGAAATTCTTCAAATCTTTATGAATCCTCATGAATTCTTTAGAATATTTGTGTCATTTTTTTATTTGTTTGAAATCATTGAAATATTTTAAAATCTTTGTGAATTCTTTTGAGGTCTTCTAAAAATTATGAAATCGTTTAAAATCTTCAAAATGATCTGAAATCTTTGAAATCTTTGAAATTCATAATTATTCAAATATTTAAAATCGATGTGAAATCTTTTGAGATCTTCTAAAAAATGTTGAAATCGTTTCACATCTTTGGAATGTTTTGAAGTCTTTCAAATCTGGTGTATCTTGTCGAAATCTTTGAAATTCTTTAGTTCTTTTGAATATTTGTGAAATATTTCTGAAATATGTTTCATTCATTTGAAATATTTAAAAATATTTGTGAAATTTTCTAAAAATTTTGAAATCGTTAAAAATCTTTCAAATTTTTGAAATCCTTCGAATTCCTTAAGAATTCTTTGAAATATTTGTGAAATCTTTTGTATTCGTTTAAAAACATTAAAATATTTAAAATCTTTGTGAAACGTTTTGAAATTTTCTGAATAAATTTCAAATCGTTTAAAATCTCTGAGATATTAGTGAAATCTTTCTGAAAACTTCTAAAAAAATTTGAAATAGTTTCAAATCTTTGGAATGTTTTGAAATCTTTGAAATCTAGTGTACCGTATCCTTGTTGAAGTCTTTGAAATTTTTAGAAATCCTTACGTATTCTTTGAAATATTTACAAAATCTTTCTGAAATTTTTTTTATTCGTTTAAAATCATTGAAATATTTAAAATCTTTGTGAAACCTTTTAAAATCTTATAATAAATTTAAAATCGTTTAAAATCTTTGAAATGTTTTGAAATCTTCGAAATCTGGTGTCTCTTTTCGAAATCATTAAAATTCTTCAAATCTTCTTAAATCCTCATGAATTCTTTAGAATATTTGTGCAATATTTTTTATTTGTTTAAAATTATCGAAATATTTAAAAATCTTTGTGAAATCTTTTGAGATCTTCTAAAAATTTGGAAATCGTTCAAAATCTTTGGAGTGTTTTGAAATCTTTGAAATCTGGTTATCCTGTTGAAATCTTTGAAATTCTTTAAGTCTTTTGGAATCCTCATGAATTCTTTAATACATTTTTGAAATATTTCTGAAATATTTTTCATTCATTGGAAATATTTAAAAATCTTTGTGAAATCTTCTAAAAACTTTGAAGTCGTTAAAAATCTTTCAAATTTTTAAAATCCTTAAGAATTCTTTGAAATATTTGTGAAATCTTTTTCATTCGTTTAAAACCATTAAAATATTTAAAATCTTTGGGAAACCTTTTGAAATCTTCTAAATAAATTTCAAATCGTTTAAAATCTTTGAAATATTAGTGAAAGCTTTCTGAAATCTTTTGTATTAATTTAAAATCATCAAAATATTTGAAATCTTTGTGAAATCTTCTAAAAAAATTTGAAATCGTTTCAAATCTTTGAAATGTTTTGAAATCTTTGAAATCTGGTGTCTCTTGTTGAAATCTTTGAAATCTTTTGAATCTTTTTAAATCCTCATGAGTTCTTTACAATATTTGTGAAATCTTTTTTATTTGTTTAAATTCATTGAAATATTTTAAAATCTTTGTGAAATCTTTTGAGTTCTTCTATAAATTTTAAAATCGTTTAAAATCTTGGAAATTTTTTTAAATCCTTACGTATTCTTTGAAATATTTGTTAAATCTTTCTGAAATCTTTTGTATTCGTTTTAAATAATTGCAACATCTAAAATCATTGAAATATCTAAAATCTTTGTGAAACCTTTTGAAATCTTCTGAATAAATTTCGAATCGGTTAAAATCTTTGAGATATTAGTGAAATTTTTTTTATTAATTTGAAATCATTAGAATATTTTAAATCTTTGTGAAATCTTCTAAAAAATTTTGAAATCGTTTCAAATCTTTGAAATGTTTTGAAATCTTTGAAATCTGGTGTACCGTATCCTTGTTGAAGTCTTTGAAATTTTGAGAAATCCTTACGTATTCTTCAAAATATTTGTAAAATCTTTCTGAAATCTTTTGTATTCGTTTTGAATCATTGAAATATCTAAAATCATTGAAATATTTAAAATTTTCGTGAAACCTTTTGAAATCTTCTGAAATTTTGTCAAATGTTTGAAATTCTTCAAATATTTGGAATCCTAATGAATTCTTGAAATATTTATTAAATCTTCCTGAAGTCTCTTATATTCGTTTGAAATCATTGAAATGTTTAAAATCTTTGTGAAATATTTTGAAATCTTCTAAAAAATGTGGAAATCGTTTAAAATCTTTAAAATGTTTTGAAATCTTTGAAATCTGGTGTCTCTTTTTGAAATCTTTGGAATTCTTTAAATCTTTTTAAATTCTCCCGAATTCTCTAGAATATTCGTGAAATCTTTTTTATTTGTTTGAAATCATTGAAATATTTTTAAATCTTTGTGAAATCTTTTAAGATCTTCTAAAAATTTGGAAATCGTTTAAAATCTTTGAAATGTTTTAAAATCTTTAAAATCTGGTTTCCCTTGTTAAAGTCTTTGAAATTCTAGAAACCTTTGAAATTTTTAAGTATCCTTTGAAATATTTGTAAAATCTTTCTGAAATCTTTTGTATTCGTATAAAATTATTGAAATATTCAAAATCGATGTGAAATCTTTTGAGATCTTCTAAAAAATGTTGAAATCGTTTTACATCTTTGAAATATTTTGAAATCTGGGGTCTCTTTTTGAAATCTTTGAAATTCTGTAAGTATTTTGGAATTCTCATGAATTCTTCAGAATATTTGTGAAATATTTCTGAAATCTTCTTCATTCGTTTTAAATCTTTGAAATATTTAAAAATCTTTGTGAAATTTCCAAAAAATTTGAAATCGCTTAAAATCTTTTGAAATCCTCAAGAATTCTTTGAAACATTTGTGAAATCTTCTGTATTAGTTTAAACTCATTGACACATTTAAAATCTTTGTGAAACCTTTTGAAATCTTCTAAATAAATTTTAAAACGTTTAAAATCTTTGAAATGTTTGTGTAATCTTTTGTATGCGTTTGAAATCATTAAAATATTACAAATCTCTGACATCTGGTATACTGTACACTGTTTTAAATCTTTGAAAATTTTTTGTTCTTTTGTAATCTTTATTGAAACTTTTACGCAATTTTTGAAATATTAGTCAAATCTTTCTGAAATCTTTTGTATTAATTCGAAATCATTAAAATATTTGAAAGCTTTGTGAAATCTTCTAAAAAATTTTGAAGTCGTTTCAAATCTTCGAAATGTTTTGCAAACTGAGAAATCTGGTTTACTATATCCTTTTTAAAATTTTGCAAATATTTGAAATTCTTGAAATCTTTATGAAATGTTCGAAATCTTGATGAAATATTTGTGAAATCTGTCTGAAACCTTTGTTTGTGAAATCATTTGTATTCGTTGAAATGATTGAATTATTTCAAATCTTACTAAAAAATGTCGAAATATTCCCCTTCGAAAAATCATTTGTATGGCCATGGCTATCATAATAGACTAAAAGATTTGAATTACTCTTCACATTTCAATAAAATAACTTTTTTGAAAGCAAACAAAAAAATAGGAAAAAAAGACCAAAATTATTCTTAAAAGCAAAAAAAAATGCCCCCTCCATTTACTCGAATCCTAATACTTGTTTGCATCCAATCAGCAACACAATGGTTAGCGAGAGCGGTACTAAAAATCACTGATGACTTTGAAACACAATAATAGATAGAGAATAATAGATGGCTTAAGATACCAGAAGAAGGTACCATCGCTAGCAACTTCTCTTGCGTGGCGAAACAACCTCCCAACCAGGGACCTTCCAACGGCCCAAAACTGATGGCAGCACTTCTATTTAAGGCAGGTACGCTAAAAGAAGCAGGGGTGATGATCTAGGTGACTATTACAGACTCGCTCTTCAAAGCCATCTGGAATTGGCTATTATGGCTGAGGAATGTCCGCAAGAGAAGCTCAACTCAGAAGAAGCAATAGCTATGGAGACAGCCCTCGAGACTAGGGTTGCCGGGGTGAAACCTGGTGACATCTCGAGGTTTGAGGACTGCTGATTTTAAAACAACTTACTTGCCCTCATCTGCTCAAATAAGATATCCAGGAAATGGCTCATCAAGGCAGTAGGCGGTTTGAAACCATGGAAAGGTGCAAGAATCAGAGGCATTGATTCTGAGGACCTTTGCAAGCCTGCCAAGTTTATCATAGATACGTGGAACTTCCGAGGAATCATCATTCATCCTCAAAAGTTTGGCAATTCAGAACCCCAAGTTAAATGTGGAGAAGTGGACCATCATCGACGCAAAGTAAGACGCCAGGGCAACCCAGTTAGTCTTGAGTGTGGACTCTTCAGTAGTCCAGAGCATGGAGAAGGTCGTCTGTGAACCGTATTTAGGATTGAGAAGGATCTAGATGAAAATACTTTCTAAACCAAAAGAGCTTGCAAAGACAGTGGGAGAGCAGTTGCCCTCGAATCAACCGATGCATAACGTTGATTCTTAAATAAATAGCGTAAAATCTGTATATGTGAAGTTCATCCAAATTGATCTTCACTACTGTAAAACTGACTTGGACATCTTAAGCAGACGTGTTACAGTGCAACGTACGGCAGTTTCTCTGATTCAAGAACTTTCATCTTACAAGGCAGAAATAAGGGGTATAAATCGGAAAAATGGTTCTATAATCTACAATAAAACTGATGAAAACCCTAGCGGAGCGATTAACGTCAGAAGGGATACCAATTATATTTGCTTACCTAGGTTCTGTACTAAAGGCCTGGTAGCGATTAAAATCAATCACCAAATAGGAGGAAGACGTCAGCCCATGGTGAGTTGCTCAGCATACCTGCCATTCGATTCTCTGGACCCACCGCCATCAGAGGAATGGAGATGTTTCGTGGGGTACTACAGTTCGAAAGGATGGCTACTGATCATTGAATGAGTACCTATTAGATCACCTTTGAACTACCGATATAACCATGATGAATCGCAGAAATAAACCAACCTTTGTGACAACTAGATGTCATGAGGTACTTGACGTGTGCACTATATCCATTAGCGAACCATTTAGGAATTGGCACGTACCACCTGAGACATCCTTATCAGATCACAGGCTTATATGCTAAACTGAACTAACCTGAACACTACACATTGATGCTATTGTAAACAAGGCGAAAGAAGCCTTTTGGGCTTGCAGATGCGCAATTGGAAAGACCTGGAGACTCAAACCCAAGGTAGTTTGCTGGTCACATTCGGTAATCATGAAACCAATCATAACTTATGCCTCATTGATCTGGGTGCCAAGAATCAGTTAGTTAGTTTTTGGAAACAGCTGGAGAGCCAACAAAGGATATTTTGTCTGGCAATTACCTAATCAATAACAGCCCCTTCACAGTGGCATTGGATTCCATCTGAGGTATGCCAACGTTGTACCTTTTAATTAGGTAGAGGGCTGCTGCGGAGACATACAGACTTTCCCTGATAGAGAGTGATAGAAATGCCACTTTCCTTGATCTACATGATATAATAAAGAGTGTATTGTCAGGGTTGAATTCATTTGAATGCAATCTGATAATATGCTGAAAGAATACTCGTTTATAACACCCTTTAAGGTGATCTTCCCGAAAAGAGAGGACTAGTGCAGGGATAACAATCGCATCGAGCAAATTCTCAACTGTATTTCAAGCTGAACTCGTGGCCATCGAGGCCTGACTGGAGGAGATTCGTACACGTGGGTTTATTATCCACCACGATCACATATACTTGAATAGTCAACCTGCTTTGAGAGCTCTCCAATCAGAAAAGTTTACAAACAGACTTGTCTGGAGTTGTCTACAACACCTTCTGGAAGTGTCCGGTGAAAGCTGGGTCAACTTGATCTAGTTATCTGGATTTGAGGACATTGAAGATAACGAGACAGCAGATAGGCTTGCAAAAAATGGGAATTCAAAAGCCCTCAACGAACCTGAACCATACTGCGAAGCTTTGTGTGCTTCGTCTAAGTATTCTATTAAAAAGTGGCGCTTGGAGGAACGCGCGAAGTATTGGGAGATGATCAAAGATATGATACACTCTATGAAGTTTATAAAATAACCATATTTAGGAAAGCGTAAAAAACTACTGAACATGGCAAGAAAGAAGGTGAAAATAGTGGTTTAGATGCTAATGAGAAACTGCCGCTTGAAGAAGCATCTGACTAACATGAAGATTGACAGCGATTCTCGAAGTGGAAAGGGCGGCTTCCGTGAGGGAACAGCACATCACATCCTCTGTGACTGTGATGTGCTCGTCAACCTCAGAGTCAGGCATTTTGGAAATCGTTGTTGTAAACCAGATGATTTTGTAGACATCCCATATAAGGCAATAAACGCCTATATGGAGGAAACCGAACTCATCTGATGGGATTAGGTTCAAAGGTACAGTACAATAGGTTACATTAGGTAACCTCAGTGTTATGGGCCCACTTGCAATGATAATACGATTTGATGTTTATTTTTAGTTTAGTTTAGTTTTAAGGCGGGTGGGGGTGATGATACAAGTCCCCCGGGCGCTTAGGCTACGCAGTCCATCATGCTACACACCCTTAACTGTTTGCTCTCAGTAGCAGATTGCAGACCTCTTAGTGAAGCCTACGATATCAATCACTGATCGCGTTATAAGATTCTCGGGTTCCATGAAGTGGGCCATAAAGGTTTGTTTCCTGAGCCTAGCTAAAGCCGGGGGCACTGGTATAAGACATGCATGGATGTTTTGTCATCTCTGCTGCATTTCCTGCACTCTGTCGTTGGGATTAAACCCGTTTTGTGGATGTGATAGTTCAAGCTATTGTGCCTGTGAGCATCTGAACCACTATCCTTAGGTCTTTCTTGTGTAATCTTAGGATTTCCTTGACTTAGCCCATTCTATATACATAGAAGCGGAAAGTCTTGGTGAAGTTGAAGCGCTTTTTTATTATCTCTTCCCTTATTTCTTAAATTGGCAGGGTACTGATGAAGCTTGGAAGCCTAGTGTGTTTAGCTTCCCAAATCGATATATTTGCTCTTGGCAGGCGGCCCATCTCGTGAACCAAACCAGCAGGTATCCTAACCTGTGGAGGCTTTTCTCGTAGAGTGTATCCTATCCCTACTATATGCGTATTTCTTATTGCTCCAGTCACGCGACAACACTCATCAGGGCGTTGTTAGCCATCTATGCGAAATTAGGGCCTTGTGTTTTCAGAGCCTTCGGCCATCTCAACTTACTGTTTGGGGTAGTGTCATTGGAGTCCATCCTATAGTTGCTACAGATGATGTTGCGATATTCGAGACCCCTTATGAGGAGCCTTGGCTGCTGTTTGAGAGCTGTGCTATGCGGGCTTTCGTTTCCTGGACACCGTTACGGGTTTTACAGAGAGTCAAGTCTCATTTTCTTCAACCGTGGAAACATCGTTGTTGTCATCGATGTTAATAGTCTCCACCGATTCTGGTGGGATAGCCACTGTAGAGCCATTCCCCTTTGGCGGTGCGTTAGATGAGAGTGGCGGATCGTAGCCTTCATTACTTGTGGTTCTTTTGATTTTGTAGGCTACAATCGTTCCACCAGTAGCTGGAGAAACGAAAAATACTTCCTGCAGAGCCCCGCCTGCAGAAGAAGGGTCTACATACTAAGGAATTCGACCTGGTATTCTAAAATCTCTGTTCAGAAACCTTCTTTGTAACTCCGCTATGTCCGCCTCGATTGAGAGGGGCATGCTGGAGTGTTCAAGGATTTGATAACCCTGATGCTAGAATGCCCTTGAATAGGAGATCTCTTCAGTTCAAGTCCTGCAGACTAGAATTGGTCAGTTCTCCAGAGCAACAACATCTCGTGGTGAAGTCCTACTGGTTCAACTTCTCCAGGTCTCTAGCCCAATTAGACCCTTAAGCCTTCTCAGCATGAAAAAGTTCTTGCAAGTGTTTCTGGAGAAAATGGACCATTTAATATAATTTTGAAACATCATCATGATGACACATTATTTGGAGAACATGATATAACTTTAGAGCCGCATTATCAAGAACAAAATTCCAAATTTATTATCAACAAAGAACTTGAGACTGGACAAATTGCAAGTCTGATTATTAGAGAATACATATCCATGTGTTTTTCAATTTTTGAAAAATTTTCCTAGTTGCTAGTCTCCATTTTCAGATGTTGCAGATGGTTCAAGTTTTCTTCACATTTGACAAAAGCTAAAATCAAGAAAAAATTATATTATTTTTGTTGCCTCTACGACTGTTTTAAATAAATATAATGTTTCCGTGACTACACACTTATTAGGGGGATTCCTTTTTAACGTGGATAAAGTTAGTTTAGGTTTACAAATAAATGCTACATCATTTGGAGGCAATCATTATCTAAGACATTATACTGGTGGTGTCGTAGCGTATTTACAAGTTTCACAATGATTCCATCATATCGTTGAAATGAAGTGAAATTAAATGTTATACAATTATGCTTCTTTATTAAACTTCTCCATTTTTACCCATTTTTCCTTTTGGACGCAATGACTTGTAAATACCTAACGTTGGTGGAGATTACGTGACCTGATTAAAAATTTTACAACACTGGCTCTGTATCGTTTCAATATGACAAATTTCACACAATCGCTTAGTTTAAATTAGCTTTTATATTTGTCACCAACTTTTCCAATTTGACGGAATAAATTCTATTTAATTTATTTTGGTAGCCAGGTCAACTGATTTCCGACCAGGTGCTCTAACCACTGAGCTACTAGAGAGATCAGAAGAAGAATTAGAGAGCACCTGAACAAAAATTAGTTTACCTGGCTTTAGAATCCCAGCGGAGCGAAAGGAGAAAATCTTTTTTCTGAATAAATTTAATTTAAAATTTTGTAATTTATCGCTCCATCTAGTCTGAGATGACGTCAAAGATTTTCTGTATTGGAGGATATAACTTTGATTGATATTGTAGATTTCCATTTTCGCAGTGTGTGTGAAAAGATTTCTTTTCTAATTGATCGTTACCATCTCGGATGATAATAGAGATACCTAGTAAAAATTGACTTCTATATAACATCTTGCAAAATAAAGCGTGTTTCAGAAAAGGGGTTCTTTTTCTGATCTCTCTAGTAGCTCAGTGGTTAGAGCACCTGACTGGAAATCAGTTGACCTGGCGTTCGAATCCCAGCGGAGCGAAAGAAGATCCTTTTTCTGAATAAATTTAATTTGGAAATTTTTTAATTCATAGCTCTATCTAGTCTGAGATGACGTTAAAGATTTTCTGTATTAGATGATATAACTTTGATAGATATTGTAGATTTCCCTTTTCACAGTGTGTGTGCAAAGATTTCTCTCCTGATTGATCGTTACCATTTCCGATGAAAATACAGATTCCTAGTAAAAATTGACTTGTATATAACGTCTTGTATAATAAAGCGTGTTTCAGAATTTAATTTTAAAATTTTTCAATTTATAGCTCCATCTAGTCTGAGATGACGTCAAAGATTTTCTGTATTGGAGGATATAACTTTTATCGATATTGTAGATTTCTATTACCACAGTGTGTGTGAAAAGATTTCTCTGCTGATTCATCTTTACCATCTGTGATGATAATACAGATTCCTAGTAAAAATTGACTTGTATATAACATCTTGCAAAATAAAGCGTCTTTTAGAGAACGGATTCTTCTTCTGATCTCTCTAGTAGCTCAGTGGTTAGAGCACCTGACCGGAAATCAGTTGACCTGAAGTTAGAATGCCAGCGGAGCGAAAGGCGAAGATCTTTTTTCTGAATTAGTTTAATTAAATTTTTTTTAAATTTATAGCACCATCTCGTCTGAGATGACTTCAAAGATTTTCTGTATTGGAAGATATAACTTGTATCGATATTGTAGATTTCCATTTTCACAGTGTGTGTGAAAAGATTTCTCTTCTGATTGATCGTTACCATCTGTGATGATAATATAGATTCCTAGTAAAAATTGACTTGTATATAACATCTTGCAAAATAAAGCGCGTTTCAGAGAACGGATTCTTCTTCTGATCTCTCTAATAGCGCAGTGTTTAGAGCACCTGACCGGAAATCAGTTGACCTGGCGTTAGAATGCTAGCGGAGCGAATGGCGAAGATCTTTTTTCTGAATTAATTTAATTAAAATTGTTTTAAATTTATAGCTCCATCTAGTCTGAGATGACTTCAAAGATTTTCTGTATTAGAGGATATAACTTTTATCGGTATTGTAGATTTCCATTTTCACAGTGTGTGTGAAAAGATTTCTCTTCTGATTGATCGTTACCATCTCCGATGATAATACAGATTCCTAGTAAAAGTTGACTTGTATATAACATCTTGCAGAATAAAGCGTCTTTCAGAGAACGGATTCCTCTTCTGATCTCTCTAATAGCTCAGTGTTTAGAGCACCTGACCGGAAATCAGTTGACCTGGCGTTAGAATGCCAGCGGAGCGAAAGGCGAAGATCTTTTTTCTGAATAAATTTAATTTGAAAATTTTTTAATTCATAGCTCCATCTAGTCTGAGATAACGTTAAAGATTTTCTGTATTAGAGGATATACCTTCGATCGATATTGTAGATTGCCATTTTCACAGTGTGTGTGAAAAGATTTCTCTTCTGATTGTTCGTTACCATCTGCGATGATAATAAAGCTTCCTAGTAAAAATTGACTTGTATATAACATCTTGTATAATAAAGCGTGTTTCGGAATTTAATTTTAAAATTTTTCAATTTATAGCTCCATCTAGTCTGAGATGACGCCAAAGATTTTCTGTATTGGAGGATATAACTTTTATCGATATTGTAGATTTCTATTACCACAGTGTGTGTGAAAAGATTTCTCTTCTGATTCATCTTTACCATCTGTGATGATAATACAGATTCCTAGTAAAAATTGACTTGTGATCTCTCTAATAGCTCAGTGTTTAGAGCACCTGACCGGAAATCAGTTGAGCTGGCGTTAGAATGCCAGCCGAGCGAAAGGCGAAGATCTTTTTTCTGAATAAATTTAATTTGAAAATTTTTTAATTCATAGCTCCATCTAGTCTGAGATAACGTTAAAGATTTTCTGTATTAGAGGATATAACTTTGATCGATATTGTAGATTTCCATTTTCACAGTGTGTGTGAAAAGATTTCTCTTCTGATTGTTCGTTACCATCTGCGATGATAATACAGATTCCTAGTAAAAATTGACTTGTATATAACATCTTGCAAAATAAAGCGTCTTTCAGAAAAGGGGTTCTTCTTCTGATCTCTTTAGTAGCTCAGTGGTTAGAGCACCTGACTGGAAATCAGTTGACCTGGCGTTCGAATCCCAGCGGAGCGAAAGGAGGTCTTTTTTCTGAATAAATTTAATTAAAGTTTTTTTTAATTTATAGCACCATCTAGTCTGAGATGACGTTAAAGATTCTCCGTATTAGAGGATATAACTTTGATCGATATGGTAGATTTCCATTTTCA